>JAEIFU010002234.1:0-48031 GCA_018904235.1 Lordiphosa stackelbergi
ATCGATAACTGAGTATCAAGAACCACACACTCACAATCCACCTACTGCTACGGCAAATTGAATCGTAAAAAGCGTCGTTATATTTTAATTTTATAGAAAATGGATGAGAATTAATGGATTAACTAGTTCAGGTCCAAAATCTATCCATTGAATCCATTGAAGGATTTCCGAAAAGACTAAAAACAGATAATGCAAAGAAATTCTAAAATCCATCTTTAAAAGTTCCTATAAAAAAACTGAAAAATTAACTTGGACAATAAAAACCCGTTTAATTTCCCTTGCATTACTTCAAAATCCAATAAGCCGTAGGAACGGATTTCGACAAGGCTTAATATTGCATCCTCACCGAATCGACTTACAGGCAGAAAAGTGTGATACGGTTAGGATAAGAGCCCACAATTTCCTCCATGGTCACTTTATAACAAACTTAATACCGACTATAATATCCATTTGATCTAAAGAATTCTCTTGACACTTACCCCATCTTCTTCTTGCATTTATCCCCTTTAACTTTAATTGTTCGGCTATTTTGACCGCCACATCACACTCGTCACAATGCGACGCATTCAACTCTGTTGGCAAAGCTGCCACAAACTCGCACAAAAGCCGCACACACGCACACACACACACACACTGCTATCAGGCCACCTCAATCTTGACGCATCTCCGGAGATCTAGCTTTTGTTGTCGGCCCCGCTCTATGGTCCCAGACAACGTCATAAGATACTTTGCTACCTTAGTGTAAAGTTCGGCTTGCTACCCTAACCCATTACCATATCAACCCCAAATGCCGCGTCTATTCTCTTTCTCTCTGTTGCCGCAACTGCTTAGTTATGCAAATTTCAACTAAATACTTTCAACGCATCTTTAAGATACAACACAATACCAGGGGCTGCCCGGCTGGAGTATGAGTTCGGTTAAGCAAGATTTGGAACTAAGTTGGTTTTAGTTTAATAAAACCGCGAAGAAGGCTTAGTGCAACAATGTAAATTTGCTATTAAGTTGTACATTTTGCATTCAGTTTGTGTTGACAGCTAACGCTTAAGGCTGTGTCAGGCCCGCGTATATATTTATAAGCATTGTAATTAACAATGGAAATGCCTTAAACAAAACAAAAGTGAAAGGCTTTTTGAACTCAGGGCAGGAAATGGCAAGTGATAGACTTGGCTTAAGCCCAGCACTTGGACACGCTCACAAGTGTCAAAAGACTTGAGCACGTGCTGTGCGGCTAAAGGAAGATTCATTCATTAAGTAATCAGCGAAAAGGGAAGGCCACAAAGGGCAGTGGCTGCAGTAATCTGTGGAGTCGATCAATGTTGATCTCAAAACCACAAGACTTAGGCTCTCTTCTCTCTCTGCCTCTCTCTGCATCTCTCTGTTGTGGTCAGACAATATTTTTCCCAGGCGCATAAATAAAGACTGGACACTGCAGAATGGAACCGGTTTAGTGTCTTACCTGCATAAGAAGCAAGCATCCTCCAACCCCATTGGCACAATTACGCAAATGTATTGTGTAAATAAATTCTGGTGTCTCAAACTGGACACTGGTCATTCGGATATCCGAACTGGTTCCCCGAATCAACCCCTAGCTTAATTGCTTGGGTAAAGCAATAAACAAACACTGGACTCTCTGGACGCTTGTCCATTGTCCCCGATTGACCAGAAAATGCTTTCGCCTTACAAAAGACGTTACTTTCCTAGGCCAGGTCACAGATCCAGTTCCAGTTCCAGGTGTGCCTCAGCACTTGGCTGGATCAATAATAATAATAAGGCTTTTGTTTTTGAATGAGTAAAAATATTGGGCCTAAGGCTGCGATTTTGTTGCCCAGATTGTGTCTGTGCTTAGTTGGAGGCTTTGAAATGCTTGCCGAGGTGCGGAGTGGGAAGGGGGGCTTGTTTTAGGTGTTTAGGTGTGGTGCCTGCTTAGGATGTGTGTAACTCCAAGTCTAGGGGCTAGGTGTGGAGTTTGTTTTTAAATTTTTGAGAGGTGTAAGAAAAACCTTTAGCTGACCCAGTTTGGCCATTGTTGTGGAAAAATATTTGCAAAAATGCGTTACGACCAAGCCTTAAAGCTCATGCAGGTGTAAGACCGAATTTTAGGTTCAAAGTTATACAGCTGGCAGTTATAGCACTAAAACAGGGCCGACCACAACTACATTTCAAGTCTCACTCTACGATTTTGGACTAAAGACCCTTATTTTATGTCGGACAATTTCTCTAATTTTTATGAATTGAGAAAATCTTGAAAACCCTCTCTAGAGAATAAGTAAATGAAAAAAGTTTGGGATTATTATATTAGAACCAAGAATTTCATATTTTCCTCCTCCTGAACAACTTTGTTAGAGAATAGCCACTCAGTAAATGAAAAAGCAAGTTCGTTGTTTTGCAGGGATTTCAAAATCGCATTTAGAACACAAATTAGAATTTCACTACAAAAAAATAAAGGATTTCACTCTTGAATCAAAAGCATTCGTACTCAAAAGTACGGTAAGAGTGAAAATTCTCGATCCAAGGGCGAAATTCTTGATCCAAGAGTGAATTTTTGATCCCGACATTCTTTATTAAATGCTATTCTCTCAAAGTTTGCTTCCCCTCACTCTCCTTGCATATTAGAACCAAACTGGGGAAGAATTCAGGTTCTGAGAAAGAGTTCAGCTCGGTTCTAATAGCGAAACTCTTGAAAAGTGAAGAACGAATAAACTTTTTTTCAAGAGCGTTAGAACTTAAATTATTCGATCTAGTTTTCTGCTAGTGTAGTCCTTCTTAAATGGAAAATGATGAAATTAACACCCACGACCTACTGAAGCTATGAGCGCTGACTGCATTACTCATAAACTGGCGGTCAGGTGTTCGACCCCCGGAGCTGACCAATTACACAGGCCTACAAGCTTTTTAAGTTTTGGGTCCTCAACTTTTAAAACCGAAATGATATTAGAAAACTAAATAAGTTTTTAATTAGAGAAGGCAATGGACTTTTATTATCTGAGATTTTTTCTAAATTTTGGCAGATATGTTTTCCACATTTATAAAAATTGGAAGAAAACCGATTTTATCAAAAAATAGCCAAATTTTTCAATTAACAAAACAAATTTAGCGGGCAATGGATTGAACACAGAGAAAAATACAAGTTGCTCTTTTAGTTACGCGATAATCTAAAAATATGAATTTATTATTAAATTCAACAAAAAACACAACAAAGCAACTGGGCAAAAGGGATGCCTTATAAAAAATAAAACATAATAGGATCTGGCTGGATGTAATGATTGAATTGCCACATTTGGCCGCAGAAAAGAGCAGTGTCTCAAAAATTTATACAAATTCCGTTTCCATAAACGAATTTCAAAACACAGATTGCAAACAATTTTTCAACGAATGTTCTCAATGGTGTTAAATTGTTTGAGGTAAAAGAGAGTGGGAAAAGGAGAGCTCCGCGGCATGGATGGATTTGGTTTTTTGAATGTCTTTTGCATTTGTCCTACAAATTGCAAGCCAGATCAGTAGAGGACATAGAAATTGTTGCCCAGACAAAAAACCGAATTCAGAACGAATTCAAGGAAAAACTAGGCTTACTTGTTGATCTCCCGAAACCTGGATTTGGAAGTATTAACGATGGTAACACTACTAGGCGATTTTTTTAAAAAGCAGACTTGATTGCAGAGATAAGTAAGTTAGACATCGATTTGCTTAAAAGAATGCACCGTATTAATAGTTGTTTCAAGCAACTATGATATTAATACAGACAAATTCAAAAATTATGCCTTGGAGACTGTTAGGCATTTAGTAAATTTGTACCCTTGGTACAATATGACGCTGACTTTGCATAAATTTTTAATTCATGGCCCGGATATAATTAATTATGCATTGCTCCTAATTGGTCAATTAAACGAGGATTCCCAGGAAAGACGATACAAAGATTTCAAGCTTTACAGAGAACATTTTTCGAGAAAATGCAGTCGGAAAAAGTGCAACCTCGATGTTTTGAATAGAATGTTCACTACCTCAATACCGAGGCATTTAAAGAGGAAAAAAAATAAATCAAATGCCAAAATCAGCTTTAGATCTGTTAGAAAATATATCTGAAGTTTAAGAGGAGTACTCTAAATCAAGTGAAAGTAGCAATGAGGAATAGAGAAACATGTTGAATATAATAAGAAATTGGTTATGTTGTTTTTTTATTATAATTATCTCTAAAACCTAAAAAAGTTTTGAAAATTTAACCCGTTTATTCCAACGAAAACTATGGGATATACCATTTCGACCGCGAAAAATAATTTCAAGTTAATAATATTAGCAAAGAATCGTATTGGCCAGTTTTTAGCTTCCTGTGTTTCGAAAAATAAAATTTATTTCGCAAAAACAGGTAAACATTTTTTTTTTATTCTTAAATATTTCTAACTTTATTACTTTTATTTAATACTTCAATCCTCAATACAGCGCGTTCCGCCACTAATTTAAAGAAAGTTTTTTCTAAAGTAAGGCCAATTAGGCCTTTTGATCTCGGAAACTATAGTTTTCGTTACTAGGTCCCATAGGCAAATAATTTGCCCAAATTTTGATGAAAAATTGACTAAATAGGCAAACTTAGGAGACTTTTTGGCTGTTTTTGATCAAATTGCTTACGTATGGAACCATAGGTTTAGTTTTAAGTTGTGAAAAATCTATAATCATGTCTATTTAGGGAAATTTTTATTCAAATTTGGTCAAATTATTTGCCTGTGGAATCATAGCTTAAGTCGTTCAAAATCAGCAATCATCGCTATTTAGCCAAATTTTCATCAAAATTTTGGCAAATTATTTGCAAGTGGGACCTTTCATTAAAAAAAAATTATATTTATTATTATATGACATTTGATGAAAATGTTATTTTCGTTTACAAAGAAACCATGGAAACCCCACGAAAATTCTTCGCAATCTTTTTTTAAACAAAAATTTGTATAAAATAATTTTCTGAATTCGTATTCCTTATTATTACCTTGTAAGTAAGATATAATTGCTTAACTATTTCTCTTAGTCAAGTTATTTCTACTATTTTGCTTTGTTTATCTACAATTTCGTCCCAAGTATTTCCGATTTTTAAACTCAAAAGGGGTGATTGATCATATTTTACCGAGATTCGAATCGGCATATCAAAAGTCTCAAGGCATTACGCCTTTCCACTTAGCGAACGCCTAATCTGTCAAGCACGTGGCTCAATTTCTATATACGATTAGCGCAATACCAAGTATTTTTAGTCGATAGTTTTAATACAGTTAAAGTCAGTGCGCTTTACTATTTTACGACCGATTTATATAAACATACCCCAGGTAATTATTTAATTGGGGTAATTATTTTCTTATATGATTTGTTGTTGTGTCGTAAACTTTGGGAGTTTACAATTTTAAGAGGCCTGTTGAATACTCTAAGTAATGAAAATCAAATAGAATGATAAAATCTAATCCTTTCCTCAAAACGAAAAGCTTATTTTGTGTTATAGATTTTAGCTTTTGATGCGGTTAAACATAGAAGCTTACTACTAAAAAATTTCCCAGCACTGCTCCAAACTATCTTTCCTTGAAGTTGCCTCTTTTGTTATTCTTGATTGTCTGGCTCTTGTCTTCGCTTCTTCCTCAGATTTCTCCTACGCGTTTCGGCAATTATATTGCCTTCTTCAGGGAGTCTGTTGAAATATTGTGACCTTCAACTTCGTACAAATAAATGTCAAAGTTAAGAGCCGCTTGGGGTTTATTGAAGACTAGGTACGGCAAGATATCACCAGTTGTTGAACAACTAGCACGAGCAAAACTATAATAATGAAGAAGAATAAGCAGATCTTAAATCCTAACCGTCGTCCAATTCACTGTTACCTGTTCAACTTTTCTTAATGAATTTTTAATAAAAAAAGCCAATTGATGCATGCAGGTTAAGCGGTTACTTTGAAAAGAGTAATTCAAGAAACAATGAACTTTTATCGTTTCCTAAGAAAGGTAAAGGTGAGAAATCTGAACGGCCACTTAGCTTCATTCAAGCTCCTTGAAACATATGTGGTCAGCAAAGTATAACATTCCATAACTCTTCAATTATCTTAAACTTCTCTTGTTCAATTTTTATTCACCCTTATAAATCGTTTCTTCTTGCATTTCAATCACTTATTTTTCAAACGATCGCAATCTTTTTCCTGTTCCTTAAAGTTTTCAACTCTTTGCCTAAATTCCCTTCAAATGTTCACACACTAGCTATGATTTGAACCCAAAGTAAATGTCCAGTTTTAACCAAAAATTATTGTCTCTCTCACTCACCCTTAATGTAAGAAAAATCCCAAAACTAGTTTTCTTCTTTTTTTTTTTTAAACACAAATAGCTTCCGTCCAGTTCAAGTTCGGGCAGTTGCTGTCCAATTGACATTGCAGATTTAATTAGAGCGACCCCGTATGCTGATTTTTATACAAAAATTTCTGTTCAGGTTTTTATACAATTTTTGTTGACCACTTTGGGTGAGTCTGGGGTTGGGTGGTTCACTAAAGGCATGACCTTTGTGCCGGCCGGGAATAAAAGGTACACCCATACGGCAGGCAGAAAATATATTTTCTCACGATTTTTCAACGCTGATGAACTAGTTTTTTTCAGCAGAATTTGTACAACTTTTTTTGTGTTTTTTTTTTTAAGTTTTATTTGTCCGTTGACAAGTGTGTAAGAAGAAGCCACATTTAATGGCCAAAACAGGTAGTAGACAGTGTCATTAACATGGGCTCCTCAAATTTGTTTGTCTTGGGTAAATTTTCAAATATTTTCGCAACCTCGCGTCTAAGTAAATGTTTATATACATTTAATTACAAGTGCACTGAGAGGCTGCGCAGGCGCATTTTAATTGCCCATAGTCACCATAAATTATATTTCGTTCTTAACCCAAATCGCTGCCGCGGCTGCCAACAGCAAATATCCACATCTGCTGGTGGGTTATTAGCATTTTGCAAAAAAAAAACCTGTCAATATTAGTGCAAATAATAACAGCTTAGTGCACTAACTGCAGGCCTGTGGACACAGACACCGGCTGAGGGCGACGGAGAGACAGAGACACCCGTCTCCAACTCAGACAGACGTTAATTGTTAATGCTGACAAGTGTAACTGGCCATTGGCTTGCGCCGCACTAAGTCAGTAAGTCAATCAGTCAGGCAGTCAGTCACTCATTGAATCAACTGCAGCTCAAAACTTGTCGAAGTTGTCGTTGGCAATTTGTTAAAATTGTGTATTCTGAGCTCCAACTATGCCAAATATTTGCCAACAAACGGTAGTTACAAATTACATACATATTGTCTTTTGGGGTGCGTTTGATTGACTGACAAAATTGACGAAGAGGGAAATCACAAAAGTAAAATGTGTAGTGAAATTTGGCTAATGTAGGTTTTTCAAAATTCCCAAGAGTTTTCTCTAGGCCGAACTTTGAACTTCGTCGATTGATCACAAAAAAAAGGAACTATTCGAGTCGGTTCGAAACTCAGAACAAAAACCAACAATTTTGTTCGTGAATCAAGTAAAAATGGTGTCAAAATAGTATGATAAGTACGAAAATACTTGATTCAAGTACAAAGTACTTATTTCTAGTAGATATTTTCAATCCCGAAATACTTGATTTAAGGCTGTATAGAACTATTTAAAATAACTTAATAGCTTCTTCAGCTTCAGCCCCACACATTCTTAAAAGAAAATAAAACTTCATTAAATAGGCACAAGATGTTCTTGGTTAAGGCCTATGAAATTCTACAGCTATTTCCAATTCGTTCCAATCTAGCACGATCGGCGGACGAAATCGGCTTCATTTAGATTTTTTCTTCTTGATTTTTAAGGACGAAATCTGCTACATGGCATACGGTCAGAAATTCGTTCTTGATTTCAGTATTTTCGGCTTGGATCAGAATATTCCGTCTTACCGTACTTTTGATATCAAAACTGTTGATATCACGATCGTTTTATTTTGAGTGTTCTTACGTCTAGGTCTCTGTATTAAGCAGGGATGCAAACCGGTTCTGAACCGAACCGAACCAAACCGTAACCGAACCGCAATTTCAGCTGATAAACCGAACCGCAAACCGAACCGGCGTCCTTTCGAAAACGACGAACCGAACCGAAAACCATAAAGAAAACACGGTTGGGTTCGGTTCATTGTCGAATTTTACCGCTTTTAGCGCTTGCCTACAGACAAAGATACTTGTAAATTTGGAAATTTTAATCGGTTCCCTAATATAAGTTTTTTCCAAATTTAGGGCGCACACACATGCGGCTAAAAGATGAACAGACGGCTTACTATCGTATTTGTGTAACTTCACGTTTCATCAACAACAGAACTATAACCAAACAATCCACTCGAACCCTAGTTGAAATAAAGAAAATTAACATGTTTGATTGATGCCATACAAAGCTGGTAGCCCAACCTTCAGGTTTCTGAATTGACCCCCAGCACTTAGCGTCAAGTTTGTATACGCACATAACGTAGTACACCGTATTTTGTAACTCAACACTAGATCAAACCAGAGCACGCAAGATCAGCCTTAAGTTCTGCCTTCAGTTCATCTTCTAGCCGCATGTGTGCGCGCGCCCTTAGGTTAAAATAAGTTTTTTTATGGACCCTAAAGAAGGGAGGCTACTTATAGACCGAATTAATCCTTGGCGGTGCCTGATTGATGTAGCTCCCTTTATTATAGCCCGACCCCTTAATTTGCCTGTTATTAGAATACATTTCTTCCTGGAAAATTTGCCAATTGATTTGTGTGGGTATCCCATTTCCTCTACGGGACGATATTCTTTCGATATTTCGATATTGATTTTAAGATGCGCGAAGTCACCCATTTAATATTCCGAACTTGAAAACGGTGAAGTGCCTTCATAAAATATATAATAAATTCGGGGTCGAACCGCCGAAACCGCGGTTTAGTTAGCTACAAAAACCATGTAATGAACCGAACCGGAAGTTCAAATACGGTGTGAGCCACTGAACCGAACAAGCCCTTATCGGTTAGCATCCCTGGTATTAGTCTACCAATTCTAAATTAACCAAATACCAAGATGGAACTACTGAAGGTCAGAAATCTACCCTAACTCTATCAGCAAGGTGTTAAAACCAGGACTGCACACCAGTTATTAACCGAACCGGTTCGAACCCGGAATTTTGACTTTTTATTTACAGCGAACCGAACCTCGAACCAAACCACTTGAGAAAAATAGCTGAATCTGTACCTGTTTCAAACCTAATTGTTTGGTTCGGTACAACAAACAGTTCAGACAACTAAAAATTTGTCCTGTCGCATCGCTAATGTGCAAAACCTTTGTAAGTTATGTCGAATACAAGAGTTTTCGAAACTAAGACGAGACCTTTTTCGCTAGGTTTGTGTCAGTACACATTACGGTTACCTGAGTTTGCTAAAAGTATCACACACCTTAAAATTTTGGCGAATGTTACTTCAGCCGTCCTCCGCTTTTCACTTTTAGCAAGAAGTTTGTTATTTTAAGTGAAATTTTGGTACACAAACGGCTTTTAAATCGCAAAATTTTTGCAAAATTGAGAATGTGAGAAGGTTCGAACCAAAATTCTCTGCCGAATACCTCGAACCCAACATTCTTTTAAACCAGTGGTGCCCACAATCACACAAGCCTATCCCCTGGGATAGGAACTTATGATTTTGCCAGCGTCGCAGCCGACACACGCATAGAGGGAGAGAATACGTGAGTTCTATAAATAGCACGCTCGGCGGCTTGTTTTCTCACGACGTGTGCATTCGGCTCTTTCTTCTCTCACGAGGCATTGTTAGCTTTTTGCTCGTGTTTGACATCATGACGTTTACTTCGCGTTCCGCTGCTACACACAAGTGCAAAGCTTGATTGTGTGGGTTTGGGCACCACGGTTTTAAACCAGTGGCCGGCAAAACATACATGCTCATTTGGGCAATGCCTTGTGTGTTTAGTGACGCGAGAGCGCTCTCATTTAACACTAGTTTGTTGTTGCAAAAGAGAGGAGCGCTCTCAGTTAGCACTTGTTTGTTGTTGCAAAAGAGAGCAGAGTAAGCTCGTTAACTGTCTGTATCGCTGCTACAGAGGGCTCTTGTATACACAGAAAGTAGAAACGTGCCGGACTCTGTTTTAAACATTAACCATCGGTAAACTTTGGTTCGATCCGGGGATCGGATCGTTCTAAAATTATAGTACATCCAAGAACAGATGAGTATACTTGAAATTTTGATTACAAATCGGAAAACAATGTTCTCTATAGCAGTCTTCTTTTTTGCGGAGTAAAATTCGTAATGTCTGTTCCCCAAGTTCCTTTATTGTAAACGTCAGACGACCCTTCTTGTGTTCCTCTCGTGCCGTAACAGCCTCTTTTTGTGTCAGTTAGCCAAAATTTTGATTTTCAAATGTCAAAACTTACGCGGCAACCCACTCGTATCTAGCTAATTCTCAAATAGTTCTCAGCTTGTTCTTTTTTCTTTCTTAATTATTAACAAGCGAACGAACAAGTTTGCATTTGATCTTTGGGGTCAATAAGTTGCACTCAATGCCTAATTGTTTGTTATGACGAGTTTTTCTCATTTTTTCCCTCTAGTTTTTTATTTTTTCTTATTCTATTTCTTGCTTTTTTTTTGCCACGAGACTAACACGAAAATTTAGTTATTTCGGATCTGATCCGAGCCGATCTAATCTGACGGTGGCCACATTCTTTGGCATCGATCGCTGAACTCAATTGTGTTGTGTGCACATTCCCAGCATGTGACATTTAGTCATCCCCAATGAAAGCAAATTTCATTTCAGTTTGCTGTGTTCTACTTCCGTTTGACTTTTAATTGACCCACAGCACCAAATTGTGAAAATATATTGAGGAGGACTTACCTTCGCGCCGCATGCCCATTTTGAGGCACTTTTTCAAGCGGCAATATTGACACTGATTGCGATGATGCTGATCAATGGGACAGTTGCGGCTGCCGCGGCAGGAATAGGTGAGATTGCGACGCACGGAACGTTTGAAGAATGATTTGCAGCCTGAAAGAACAAAAAGAAAAAAAAAACCAAATTGTTAGTACAAATTCTCTGGCACCCAAAACATACAAAAAAAAAACCACTTGTGATCCTCGCCACAACAAGACCCACACTCGCCCGGGCAACCCTAATGTCAATGGTCATGTTACACGTTTCATGGCTTAACGCCTCCCATAAAATTACCTTTAATGGCTTTCAATTAACAAAGTGTATCTTGGGCACGAAGATACTTGTATCCCAGTCCCTTCCCCCCCAGTACAAAGTTGCGCTTCACGACGAAATTTACTGTTAAGCTTGGAGACTTCAACCGCCACATCTACGTGTAGGTCCACTTAAGACTTCTTGAACTTCTAGTTAATGTCGCCCGCGCGCGTATCTAAACATGTGTATCACTTGAGTCAACGTTTCTGCATAAAAGCAGCATTGTCTGTCGGTGTACGATTTCTTGGCCCGGGGGAATTGCGCTTTGGGGCCTCAGCAACAGAAACCCACTGCAAAATTTCTCACAATAACTCAAAAACAATGGCATATGCTCATAAAATTCGTTTTAAGCTGTAAAATCATCATCAAACAAAATATGTAAGCGCTGAGCCTTCAATCCATAAGCATACGATCGCAGGCTATAAAAGATTTTTCAATGCGATCGTGTGGCTAGAGAGCCTCACCCCTCCCCAACCCCCAGCCATAGAAACGTGGCCGGAAAATTGAAACTGAAATTGGGCAGTTTAAGTCGTCCCAGAGATGCACTACAGGTGAGCGGACAATAGAAAGTGGACTTAGGTTTTGTCTTTCTTTCCAGGAAAATGATCAATTGCAATTAATTTTTATCACTGCAATTAAAATCATTTATTATTATTATTAACATTCAAATGATATTGCACTTTTGCGGTCATTAGAGCCGTATTTACGCTTACAAAGTGAACCGCAACACGGGCGTAGCCAGCTTTTGAAACATTTAATAATTAAATAAAGATAAATTCGATAGGAAATGAGAAACAATTTTCGAAATTTTATTGCAAAAAATTCACTTATATCAGGAAATGTGCATCAACTCTCCCTTGTACCCGTGTTTTGGTTTGTTTTAACAATTTTCTCCCAAACTTATTTAATATACCAAGAAAATTTTGGGAAATATATATATTATTTTTGTGGTCCCCAGCGCGACTTAAAAATTTATTATTACACAATTCATATTTCGCACACTCTGCTCTGCACAGCTCAAATACAGAAAAAATTGAAGCAGTTGCAGTAGTTTTGCAAAAGGCACTAATCTGTCTGACTATAACCGATTAACAGGACAGTGTACAGTACAACGCTTTTAAATAAAGCAAAAGACATGGATGGAAACCCAAATGTGTTCATTTCATTGCTAAAAAGGCTCCCCGGCCAGCCCATACCCCCCACTTTCCGAACTCATTCGTGATTTTACGCAAACTCGTGCCGTTCTAGTCTGGAGTGAGCTATTTTGCTCACCAGGGATGGATTCAGTGAAAGAGAGAATTTTATTGGTAAAGTACATACAGACGCATACATGCAAAAAAGACTTTCAGAGTGCGCTCTGTGCCCATTGGTTGAAATATAAAAACTGCTTTTCATGAAAGCAAGCATGAGAAATGATTTTCAATATGTCGCGCAACTTCAAATACTAGCCCTATCTTCAGTAATAACAAAATAATATCAATTTTTCATATTGATGTGAAACTATTTCTACCTAAACATATGGATGCTATAATATCATCTATCTACCATACCTTGGTGTAACTCTAGCAGGAAACTTAAATCTTAGGCCTCACTTCCAAGAGAAACTGATGGACTCAGAGAAAGTGATTATCTCCCTTTGGAAAAACTTTTTTTCTGGCAATTTCTTTCAAATTGGGAATATGACGAACGAAAGATAGTTCCAAAATATCATTTGTAATAAATTCTCTTTACTAGTTATTTTAGTTAGTTACTGAGTATGAGGCAACAAGGTCCAGTGTCTAGAAGGAGTGGTCGCGAATCGAGATAATTTTCGTGTGCTGAAGACGAATCTGTTGGGGGAAATGGTCCATCTGTATGGATTTATGGTTGTTTGAGCTTCCCATACCCACCTAGCATTTGGAAGATCATTTCAACAAGAATTAACTTATGAGTCTTTTTTGAGCCCTTTTGATGATTATAAAGAGATTCATTTAATGGGCGACTTAAGGAAGACTTAAAAATGACTCATGCAAATGCTCAAAATGTCCCAGCCAGCATTTGGAAGATCGTTTTTACAAAAATCACTTTGAGGAGTCTTTTTCGAGTCGCCTTGCTGATTAAAAAGAGATTGTTGATTAAAAGAAGACGCGAAAATGAATCGTGCATATGTTTAAAATGCGATTCATTAAAATAAGACTAACAAAACGTAAATCAATCGAAAATTGATCGCGCGGGTGATTGAATAATGATTGTTTTTGGTCCCGACTCGAAACTGATAGGTAATACGACGGAAGAGTCACAAACGACTCTTTCAGAGGAGTCGCGGCTAGGGTACCATTTTCTCAGGACGAAAGAGTCATTTCGGATCGGAAAACGAGCGCTTTTGTGACTATTTTAATCAGTAAGAGGAGTCGAAAAAGACTCGAACACGATCAAAAATTTCTTGAAATGCTGGCTGGGGTGATTCTTTTAAAAACGATTCGAAAAAGACTCGAAGAAGACTCGCAAATGACTCGAAAAGGAGTCGAAACTGATCAGAAATTCGGGATAGAAATGACTCTTTATGAAGAGTCGCGGCCAGGGTACCATTTTCTCCCGACAAAAGTATTATTTATGATCAGAAAACGAGCGCATTTACGATTATTTTAATCTGACAGAGGGCTCGAAAAAGACACGAATGTGATCAAAAATTTCATGAAATGTTGGCTGGGTAGATATGCAATGTGTATTCAACTCTAAAGAAAATGTTCAACTATATCCATTGCATACTTTGGGGCAGTAAGAAAATCTGTTATTTCAAGCACATATGTTCAAAATGGTTAATCTTTGCCTCAAAAAATCGTAAAAGGGTTTGGGATAGTATTTTTTAAAGTAAAGAAATGGCACTTTTATAACAATATCAAAAAGAGTTAATAATATAGTATAGGTGCCCCACAAAACGCGTCTAAAAAGATTCCAAATAGGCATTTTCAGCAGTCAAATTAAGAAAAATCTAGACGTGTTGAAAAATTTAAAAAATTTAAAATTAAACTTGGTTGTCTTGTGTAATTTAAAAGGTAGTCCCAAATAGGTCTTGCTTAAGAATTTTCGAAGTAATATATCAGTGATTTTCAAGTATATACCACATATAATTATTCAATATTGGTTCGCTGATTTTGCTATTAAAGTGTGTTTATATTACTCAGAAGCGGTCTTTGCTAAATTAAAATGCAGTAATGTGCAGCAAATTATTGCGACTACATAAATTAGAACACTGCAAGACCAAAGAATTAACCGCCAAACCAAGAAATGATATAATCATAATAACCATTCAAACCTCATTCCAAACTAAACCCTTTTTATGGAAAAAGGTTTGTTGCAAAAAAACTTACTTCAATAAAGTAAGTCAGTGGCTTAATATTTTAAAAAAAAGAAAAAATCAATTGGCTGTAAATGATTGGATCAAAGCATTCACTGGATCACAAACTAAAACGAAAACTTAATGAGAGGTTCAAGTGCCTGGTACAATGTTTACTTCCTTATACTTCACACAGAGAAAAAAAAGATCCCCGTAGAATGGATATTCATATCCACATTAAGATGTATTTTTTTAAAAATCCTTTTCACATTTTTCAGCTCCTTTGGATGAAGAATAAACATCAATGAAATATTTTATTTCTGTATATATCCTTTTTAAGCGAAAATAAGGCGATTTCGAAAATATCCAATGGATCCCAAAAAAGTTTACTGAACTATCCAGTCCAAGTGGATACCGAAAATATCCTAAGGATCATCAAAACAATCCTTTTTTTTCTTTGTGCACCAATAAGTCTGCACAGAAAAAAAGAACTCCCCAGAATGGAAATTCGAAATCTCCACTTTAAGATCCACATTTTTAAATATCCTTTTCACATTTTTCAGCTCCTTTGGATGAAGAGAAAAGATCAAGAACTATCCTTTTTGCTGAAATATCAATTTTAAACGAAAATAAATCGACTTTGAAAATATCCAATGGATCTCGCAAAAGGTTAACTATCCAGTCCAAATGGATACCGGAAATATCCCGAGGATAATCAAAAACTCTTCATTTTTTTCTCAATGTGTATATTTTTGTGCTAGTTAATCTTTTAGTTACAACTATATGTTGCTAGAGTACACAATATTCGTAGCTATTGATAATATATTTGCTCTCTCGCTTTTAAATTTAGTGCACTCCCACATGACACTTTTTACGAGTATAAACCAAAGAGTTCAGTCAAGAATTGACACTTTTATTCCTTTTGCATACGAAGGGCATACGCCACTCGCTAAGCCCTAACTCCCTGTACTCCAAACACATTGCTCTGGACAAAATCCCAAGCCCTGGCTTACAGACATCTAGGAAACACACACACACACACACTCACACATTTGCCAGTTTTACACCATATGATCTACGAATAACGATATTGTACCAAGTCACGATTTCTGCCAAAACGTACCGTTGCCTTTCTTCTGCTCCCTCTGCGTCTCTGGCTAAGCTTTCGTCGTTGTTGTTGTTGTTGGTGGTGGTGGCTGCTGGACAGACAACTTGGCCCATACCCAGGCAGAGGGAAATTCAAAGCAAAAAGCAAAGAAGAACTGCAACAGAGGCGAAACTGCCCATATGCGCCTATCGCCGCTCTATCTAGAGCTGAGGCACACAAAAACGACAGAAGAAACCTCAGTGGACGATGCGAACGATGCGCGTCCTTATTGATGAAGATACCGTAAACAAAATCTCAGCAGTGGGCCGCGGGTGAGGAGGAGGGGGGGAGGGCGAGTCTATATCGTGTTATATCAATAACCGAAAAAGGGTGGATCGCTGCTTTTGGCTGATAGTTGTGGGAAGCCCTAAAGTCCTTTGCTGACTTAGTTGCCTTGCTGGGGCTTCGCCACACAGTTTAGGTTTACCCATCTAAAGCTTACTTTGCGGTAGTTTCAATTACCGCTTGACTTAATTGCCAAGTTGGCTTGGTAGCCTCGCGTGCTGTACGCGCCATAAAGCGTTCAATAAACAGTTAGATTTCCAAGAACTAAGCTAAGCGTTTTATTATTAATTAAACTTCCTGAAATGAAAAGAACACACGAGACTAAGAAAGTGCGGGGGCAAGTAAATGCCCTTCCTCAAAATGAAGGTAAGTTTTATGACAAACAGAACAGAAGAGGAACCATCGGTTGCCCAAGCTTATTAACTACCTAAGTGTTTGGTATACTCCACACAATCCTGGAATATTTCTTACAAAAAGAACACTTTTCTTAGAGAAGCGTATTTCAGCTTCGCTATTCTATTTCTCTGTTTTTGCCGCTTGGCCGCGCAATTTAAAGCGTGAAATTACTTGCCTCTGTCCGTCTCGTACAAACTTAATCCAAAAAGCGATGTGTTTACTATCACCCGATGTGTATATATGTCGAAAAACGCAGCAGAGTGCCTTTTGCCAATTTGTTTTCCAACTTTACATTTGTGGAGCATTGACCCCCACCACCCCAGCCCAAGCCAGAAGTATAACCCACACACACACCGCAAAGTCAATAGCACCGCCTTGACTTCGAGCTCATTTTCTAATTATTAATACGGGAGAGCTGGAGCTGGAGCTGGAGAGCCCGTCATTAAGGTGCAATAATTAAATGTTAAAGCTTACATGAGGCAGTCAGCCTAGTCAAAGTAATTAGCACAACCAACTGAGCCAAAAGCCAGAGGCGGCTAGACAAAGTAGACGGTGCACATATGCACATCGTATCTGGGGTACAACCGAAACAGAAACATAATTACAGCCCCCGAACAGACACGAATCGCATGGGCATGCACTTGGAGTATCTACAAAATGCACTGATTATGAACGGGCTTGAACTTCGCAACCGAAAGAAGAAGGCGGAACAGAGCAAAAGGAGAAGGCAGGTGCCCATGGATTGACAAGAGACCATAAAGCTGGCTGGTTTATTGCCCGATATAGGTCAACTGTAAATCAAATGGATATCCAAGGGAGTTGTGAGAATTAAATCAAGTCGGTTAAGTAGCTGAGGCGAATTTCGCGAGCTTTCCACTTAAAGAAAATGCCTGTCTGCCAGCAGTGTGAAGAGCAATTGTAACTGCTGGAAAAAAGGGAACAAAGTCACAAAGCCGCTGGGGGAAAAGAAACAAAAATTCGAAAAAACAAAAAATACTAAGGGATTTACTTGAAAAAAACGACCTTGAATGACGATTTAATTCAAAAATGGGACGAAACGTCATAAATTAAAGCCATTTTTAAAATTTCTACGAAAGCAAAACAAAATCTAAGGCTTGCTTTTGAGAAAATTGGAGTCAAGATGAGCACAAATGTCAAGAACAATTTTTTGAGAACGCAAAAACTTATATTCGGGAGTGCCACAGAAACCTCTTCCAACCAAATTCCAACCGAATTCCAATTCTTAGGTGCCACAGAAATTTCTTTTGGTTGGTTTTAAACCTCTAAAGTTTTGTTAGGAGATTTTGCAAAGCTCTTTTCTCACTAGCGCCTTTTGTCGAAGTGGCGCCCTCTACATGACAGCTAGCGGATTAAGGGATGGAAACTAATACCTCATGTTTGGCGCCAACAAATTTTTAAATTTTGCATTATATTGGTGGAGAATGCGACTTAAAATTCAATTATTCTTTTAAAATGCATCATAAAACTTATAACACAATCAAAAAATTTCAGTTAATCATTAAATTAACCCACATCTAAAATAAGGGAAATTTTTTGGCGAGAGATTCAGCCCTGTTTTTAGAGATGGAACATCAATTGGAACATCTGGTGTTGCAACTAGATTTTCTAATTAGAAAATGAAATCTCTAGAAGTTCTGTGGCACCAACGAATTTTTCGAGAGATTTACAAACCAACCGTCGGCAAAATCTCTAGAGATTTCTGTGGCACCCTCGATTGTGTTGAAGTTCTTCAGTTTTTATAGACCCTGAATTTATATTGTTTTTATTTTCAAAAACATTTTAAATTCAACTGGGATATAAATTTGATTGATTTTAGTTAAGGTTATAAGCAGATCCTTACAATTTGGGGCTTCGAAAAATGGAACGTAACACATCTTTTTGGTTAGGAAGGCAACTATTATTTATAAGCGCTGAATATGCTGCTCTTTCGCCCATATTCCATAGGATCAGCGACCTTTTCAACGACCAACGTATGAATTGGCGTGTTAGCTTATTGAGCTATCGCCCACTTTTGTTGCTTCAAGTCTACTTCTACTTATTTATACTCTTTTCAAGCACTTTAAAAACATTTATGCTTACAATGTTTCAGAAAGTTTAGTGCGTATTTTGTGTTAAAGGTTTTCTGAACAGAGTTTACCCTCTGTGCAAAAACCCAAAGCCAGAATGTTGTCCAATTTACTGTAATAATACGTGTTCTCATTGTAGTACAATTCCACTTCATCAACAAGTTTTCTCTGACAGAGTTGAACGTTCTTTATGTCAAGAACATTTAGAATATATCTTTATAAAATTTTAGAATATTTCGTTTTAGATCGTAGAACTTTAGCGCTTTATTTACGTTACGATTTTTCCATAACTTTTCACAAAGACCTCCAATTTCAGAATACAATCAATCTTCAGCTGTCTGCGCCTCTCCTTATGGCAAAAGTTACCAGACAGAATTGAGAAGCTTGGGAATCCCAAAAGGCAAGCTTCAAGAAAGCAAAATCCGACACAGCAGAAATGCCAAAAACACAGGCTTGAGTGTGTGTGCATCCCGAATTTCGATTTGGTTTTTTTTTGCACCATCCTTCTGTAAGCATCAACAAATTGTTTGGCATTTTTATACTCTGTACCCAAGGTACATAACAGGAAGAAGGAATCATTTCCGACCCTATAAAGTATATATATTCTTGATCGGCATCAACAGCCGAGTCGATCTCAGAGATGGTAAGAGATAGAGGTTTGACATGTATGGGACAAATGCTTCTTATACTTGCAGGCAGATCAATTTTATTTTCAATTTTTGCCACGCCCCCTCCCGCCCCCGCAATATTGAAAAAACCTTATATCTCCCACAGTCTTGTAGATAGATGATTTGTACCTTCTAGAGATAGTTAGTCATTAGCAATATGTATCGATTGGCTGAAAAAATGATAAGGATCGGATCAGCGGTTCTCAAGTTATGAGAAGAAAAGTGTAAAAAAGCCCTCCTCCCCCGCAGAGCTCAACGTGTTGTGTCGAAAATATGCATTACGCCTGTCGAAAAAGTAATGCAGTACACTCGCTGCTTTTCGCTATTTTAAAAATAATGTACGCATTCGATATGGAAGTCCGATGACAGTTCGGTCTGGCTTACATCCTTAATACCTAGTAATGCAGGTTGTCGGCAGCCCGTTTACAAAGCAGCCATACATAAGGCAAAGTAATGCAGATTGTATGGGAGTATTTCCTTCATACTGATGGCAAAGTAACGCGGGAGTAACCCATTTTGTAAAGGCAATTTGCGCCGCTGGGGCATTGCATTCATCAAAGAGAGAGAGAAAGAAAAACTAAGAGATGAGCACAGCGGCAGCGCAGCATTCAGCTTCTACACCGGGTACAGAGTATGTTATAGTCGGGCTTCTCACTTGTTAATAATTGTTAATTAAAAGTAATTAAAGTAATTTCCGCCGCTTTTTTCATTACATGAAAGTAGTTGTTATAGTAATTAAATTTTTAATAACGAAATAATTGGAATTGTAATGGTAATTACATTTTTAATTACACCACAAAATTGTAGTGGTAATTATTGTTTACAAAATTCGTACGAATTCCTAATAGTGGAATTAAGAAAAGAGAACAGCAGTGATTGTTTTAAGAGTCTTTTGACGTTTGCCTTTTTGGGTTGTTATGGATAGCGACCTATGCATTTTATTTGGGATTTTTTTAGCTGGCTCGAGGTCAATGTTTTTTACGTGCTTATTAAAAACAAACAAACAAACACGAGTTTTTGTTTTTCCAATATATTTCAAACCCCTTCGGGACTCGTCTTCAGGGAAAAAAGGCACAGCGTCCGCTTAGTCAGCTGTGGAGTTGTTTGCCTTTTTGCTAATACGCGTTTGCCTCTTTGCGCTGAATTGTAAGAGAGCAAATTTCCTGTCGGTTTCTTTCTTTTTTTGATTCTTAAGAAGATCAAGCTTTTGGGAAGTTTTTAGTTAAAAAAACATTTTCATAAGCCTTTAGAGGATTTTACGGATTTTAGCAGTTTTTTAGCTAGGCTTACAAACTTATAAAATTTAAAATTAAGAACTAGTTCCCAAGAACTGTCTTAAGAATTTTGAAAAACCTTCGTCTCTAACTGAAGTGCCTTTCCTTAACAACTTACTTATATGAGCTGATGCTGAAGCATAAAGCTATATGGAAGATGAATATAATTGAGTCACGGTCGCCACTTTTTTAAGGCTATCTTCATATATACTCGCGCATATATTCTACCATTCTTTTCATTATAGAAATTAAAAAAAATACACTCATTCATTTAAGACCATCTCCCTCATCTCACTATTTTGATTAAACCAAAAAAAACAAAATTTACCCATTTGGCCCAGCTTGTGGCCCATATGCCACAGCAAGATTTGCAACCAATCCACACGTTGCCCAACTGCAACACAACAAATGCAACAACACAAAATGCCGACGAAAATAAAGATAAGCGATTTAGCTTTGATTTAACTGATGCTATGTGAAGTTATGCGGCAAGTCCAAGACTATGTTCCGACTCTTGCTCCAGCTCTGGTCATGTACACGAGGCCTGGGCCTGACCAAACGACACATGGCGATAAGAAAAAGGTTATTGCTGCAGTCTTTGACTATTAAAGAGACTTGGCTGGGCACCGCGGGGCATGTCGTCGTCGTCGTCGACAGCGAAGAGCAAATTTTTGCAAGTGCAGGCCCAAAAAGATGCACACAAAAACGTGCCAAGCCACTAGAAAAAATAAAAAAATAGAGGAAAAACTATTTCCACTGGGGATTTTCTGGTGCTGGATCTCGTTTTTTTCGGGGCTGATCGATTAGCCAGGTTAGTTGAAAACGAAAATTGCGCATGAAGTGGCAACAACCAGCAAGGGCTCCCTCCAGCCAAACTCTCGGGCTTAACATAATTAATTAAACCGTTACATTATAAAGCGGATCAAGTCGGTAGTTCACGATTCTTTTTTTCGTGTCAGGATGAATTTTTTGCGCCTCATTTGGCGCTGGCGCTGCAGATGGAGCTTGAACATTTCTTCTAAGTACAACGATTTGTACTACAAGGCAACTTTTAATGATTACAATGTCTAGCCGCATTGCTGTCGTAGTTGTTGTTGTTGTTGCTGGAGCTGATGTTGTTTCAACTTGTGGTTGTTGTATTTGTTTTTGCAATATCTGTACAATTAAGTTTTGTTTTCGGTGATTTTCCTTTAGTTTTTTTTTAATGAAGGGCCTTTTGCCCAAGCTTCAGCTTTCAGTTGCGCTCATTAAACGTTGACAAAACGTTGAGCAATCGATGGGAAAACTACTGGGGAGTGGGTTCAAAAAATTGGGCAAAGTACCTAAGCAAAGGGACAAAATACGGCTTATCGTGTTGGGTCGTGTTTTGTCACGAAATAAGCACGAGAAGTGCTCAACTTTAGGTTTTCATTTGAGAGGAAAATATTGCTTTGACATGGTATAAAAATGCCAGCGATTTTTAATGCTGAAATCTCAGACATCGTTACTCAATGTAAAGATTGCAGATAAGCTCAGATAAGAAACAGAAGCAGAGGTAATGATTTCGCCACACTTTATTTAAATAGTCTGTGGGCATCGTTTTAATATGAACAATTGAACTAACATTGACGCCACTCAATTTCACGTCGCCCTTCTAACACTTTCAAACCTTAAAAAAATTAAGAAGAGAAGGTGAAACTAACTTCTTTTGGGCCAAAGATTAATTACAATTGCACCTAATAAGAAAAATTCTATAATACAGTAATAAAATGTTATTTGCTGGAGGGAGAAGTGGAAGTCAATAGTCAGCTATCTTTTGACTATCATAACCCAAACAGATTTCATATTTATTGACAGCAAATAGAAAAGTTGAAAATTTTGTTCAAAACCAAAACACTGCTGATCGAGCAGAGTGATCCACCTCTAGTAAATAAACTTCAATATCAGCTTAACTTTTTCTTAAGTCTGGTCACACTATACTTATGTTCCATGTTGACGAAGTTAGCTTTATTAACTAGCCTTATACAGTTAGCTGTAGTCTTCAGTAGTCTTTCCTCTCAAAGTTCTACACTCTTTGTTTTGCTCCTTACTTACTATATATAACGTCTATCCATTCACCCTTTTTGTTTCAATCCTCTTCATAAATATCATTATTTTGACAGGTCTCTTAACCCACAAGTGATTACCTCAAGCCACATTTTTCGTTATTCAGCCTTTTTTCAACGAAGAAACTACTTGTCATAATAATTTGTCCCAATATATATTGCGGCTATAAGTTACCAGATCCACCATAATCATATCCACACACACACACACACATGTGTTATGGTTTTTTTTTTTGTATTTTGGGGGAACTTCGAGCTACCGAGTTGTAAATCATGATGCCCAACGGCTGCTGCTGCAAATCGCACGGAAGTTATGAATGTTTATCAAAAGGCGATTTAGATGATAAATGTTCATGAGCACGAAATTGACTTGACTTGACTTTCTTTTGCCTCTTGCAAAATGCAAATGTAAAATTTATTAAGTTTCTTGTTACTAATTAATAAATAACAAACAACAACAAAAATACCATATGCTGACCACGCCTTAACGCCCCTCAAAAAAAAAAAAAAAAACTGCATCGTCATAAATTGCGGCGCAAAAAACAAAAAAAAAAAAATTTTGCTCAGTGGGCGTTGTTAATTTCTGCAGTTGTATTTACTTGGTTGTTGTTGCTGCTGTTACTTTGGCGAAACGGAAAAGACAGCAAATTGATTTATGTTTTGCTTTTGTTAAATGCTCAACAAATGTGGGAGGGGGAGGGTGACGTTATGAATTTTCATAAAATTTATTAAATTCGAGCGCCATTTAAGAAATTGTCTACATACAAATTCAACAGTTTCAAGTGAAGAAAGAAAAGGCAAATTTAAAAAAAAATATTGAACAATTATTCCACAAAATATGAAATTAGGGATGAATATGTGGGAGCTGCAGTTTGTTATTTAATGCTGACTACTTATAGAGCATGATAATATAACCACAGGATAGCGCAACCGAAAGTCAATTTTCGAGATATGATTGAGAACCAGGGCTGAAAAATTACCCAAAGCCAGGTTCGCACAGTAGTTATTTATGTTTTTGACAGTTGTCGATAAAAGATCGAAAGCAACCATGCCAGTTCGATATACCGGAAAGCAACCTTGAATTATTGTTTCTTGAACCTTTTGTAGAAACACAGAAAAAACGAATCTAGTGTTTTGTAACATTTACTTGACATATTTTGTTGCAAGTGGGTTATAATAATAATAATAATAAATTTTATTTAAAACCAATAAAGCTGATATTATGAACACTATTAACATTACAAAGTGTTAAATAACTTAAGGTTTTAAATATTACTCGACTATGACTTGAAGTCGTCAGTCGGAGAATTCGTTTCTATGTTTTCGCTGATTTTTGTTAATTTTTGTTATTGTATTTGGGGATCCCCTAGGTGCCATACAAAAGGTCTTAATACACCCTGCTTCCCCGCTCGTCGCGAGATACAGGATCGTTGGGACCCAGTGTCGGATTAGGGGCCCACCAAATTTTTAGAATTTATGTGCATGATATTATTTAAATTTAAAAAGATTCCCCCAAAATTCGATTCCTAAAACTGCACTAAACCCTTTCAGTGTAGTATAGCTCGCATCATTTAAAATATCTATGACCTGATTCGGACTTAGCACAGGTTGATTAACAGTAATGTGTGTTCTCTTAGTATAGGACATCTGCCCAGGAAATGGTTGATGTCCTCTATTTCATTTATATTGCACAATTCGCATTTATTTGTCCGTCCTGTAACAAACCTATTTCCATTTAACAATATCATGTCACTTCTTGCCTTAAAGATCCATGATATTGCCCTAGTATCCGCTTGTGCATATTTTTTGCCAACAGTATGGTCGAGCTCTTTGTAGATTCTCCCTTCGCTTCTTAGTTTTTGCCGCCTGTCTTTCCTTAGATCCCCGATGAGCGCATTGCGATTGGCATTCCGAGGAACCGAGAACCTATTCGTTGTTCCAGTCCCATTCTATGTTATGCAGTGAGCACAGTGTACCTAGCTCTTTTGCCCAGAAAATATTTTTCTCCAGCACCAACTGAGAAAGGAGTCGTGGCAGCCTATGACTGTCGTATGTAAATAGAGTCTTGTATATGTATCGGAGGTGCTGGTCCGACATGTAGAATCTACTGCCATATTTATCCGTTTCTAGTGCAAGGGCATAGTGTGGCGTTGTCTGTGGCAAATTATAAATACGCTTGATGAAAAAGGCTTCCAGCTTATCCACTTCATCGTGTTGCAAGTGGGTATTGCCAAAAAAGAGAGCACGAGGGAGAGCAGATTTTTTGGTGCAGTGAATACTAAGCTAAAGTAAGGACCGTTTTTCTACTTCATAGCAGCATACACTGAAAAAAAAAAATTGATCTAAAATCTAGATTGTAAATTTCTCTTGAGCGAATTTTGCGCGCCGAAAAAGTGACTGCCGATCTAAAAGTCAAGTAATGTTCAATTGGCAGTACTGCCCCAAAGGGCAGTATCTCTCAATCTTTTGGTCTGTGTGCTTATAGTTTTTCGCACAATAAAAGGGACCCACAGTTCAACGCCGAATCCGAACGGCCAAATTTGAGATACCTTTTTATGGCTAGATTAAAGCTACTTTCTAAAAAAAGAAACAACTTTTTGTTAGATGGTCTGAAGCGGTATTATGCCCCTGTCTCCCGCGGATAAGGCCGACACACTAACCGCTGCGCTACACCCGGTCTGTAAAGGCCTGTAAAGTTGAGTAAAACAATCTTTATCCAAGATTGTGAATTTGGATTTAAATTATCTTCTTATATTCCTAACACCTGGAAAGAGAGTCAATTCTCTCTACTCAATCTACGATAGAACGCGTGAGGCAAATATTAGGCGAGCTCGCATAAGCACTTCTCGACAGATGTACAAGCGTTTGGAGAAAATAATTACTTTAGGGAAGACTATGACACTCTCAGCATTTCCTATATTTGCAGAGCCAGAACAGAGGTACTGGCGCTTAACTTTTCACCGCACAGACGTGTTGAAAAAGAGCTGTGAAGCCTTTGCAACATGATAGTACGCGAAGATGTGATTCACTTCATAGCAGTCTGTCCAATCTTGCACGAACTGAGGATCCGCTCATGGGGCAAGGCATGTCTCACACTGGAAGAGCCTATAGCAGTCTTAAACGGGCAATCTTGGAGAGTGTTAGCAAAATACCTGTTGGATGCTCACAAATACAGGGCAAGAATTATGCAGGAAGCATTTTAAAAGAGAATTCTGTTACTTTTTCTTTGTTTTTTTTTTATTAATTGGTGGAGCCCAGGACTCCATCCGAGCGGGGAAGGTGTAGCTCTGAAGAAAGGGTGTTCCGTTAGCTCTAGCTTGTTAAAAATGTGAATTGTATTATTTAAATTTAAGGCTAACAGCAAAATGCCATGCCTATATACAATATATATAATGTTCTATGAATAAAAAACTTCTTCTTCTTGTGTTGAGATTTTCTCTAATCTGTTGACTATTTTGATACCGATTCTCTTGATTTCGAAATTATAATCTTGGTTTTAGATTGATGTTTTTCTATGTGTACATTAGGTTGGACACCCCAAGAGTATGAAATTTCTCCTTCTATCTGATACTTTTTAATTAAAACAAGTGAGAAAGTCGGTCAAGCCCCACTATAATATACTCTGTACCTAGAGTAGGAGCTGAATGCAGTGCTGCTGCTAAGCTCATCTCTAAGTTTCTCTCTCTCTCTCTCTCCCCCTCTTTGTCTCTCTATTTCTCGCTCCCTCTCGTTCTCTAACTTTGTACGTCGTTGGTTTTGAACGAGTGGGAGGGGGGTGGCGGGGGTGATTCACTTATTTGCTTATTACTTGAGAACCGCTCATCCGATCTTTATCATTTCTTTGGCAAATCGATACATATTGCTAATGACTTACTTTCTTTAAAAGGAATGAATCATCTATCTACTAAACTGTGGGAGATATGACGTTTTTTCCAAATTGCGGGGGCGGGGAGGGGGCGTGGCAAAAATTGAAAATAAAATTGATCTGCCTGCAGTATAAGAAGCATTTGTTCCATACATGTCAAACCTCTATCTCTTACCATCTCTGAGATCTGTTTGATCATACGGACGGACGGACAGACAGACGGACGGACAGACGGACATGGCTATATCGACTGGGCCGGAAATGATTCCTTCTTCCTGTTACATACTTTTGCACATACTAAATATAACTCTGTGTTACCTAAGGTACACGAGTTTACAAAAAACGTCGAATTTTAACGAACACGAATAGTTTCTAAAGTTATATTATACAACTCATACACAGTGTTGCCTATTATCATATATTTTTTTCATTTATAAATAGTCTGCGTTGATTTTATTTAAAAACTATTCGAATGAAAAAATAAGACTACCTTCATATGTTATTTCAAAGATGTCAAAAATTGAAATGAAGAAATTATTTCGTTGTAAAATTTGTATTTAATGAACATGACGAAAAATAATTTTTCAAATCCAATTCATCAAATTCATTTTTTCAAAACTTTAGCGCTCTTTAGAGCCCATTTAAAATTAAAATAGAATTTTGTGATTTTCACAATTATTAATTATAAACCAAATATTAGCTTTGGGAATGCTGAGACCTATTTGTTTTACATTTTGCCCTTTTCTGGGGTCCGACCTTAGTGCACATAGTTACTGTGAAAAATTTGTGAATGCATTTCATTTTTTAACCATTTTCTGTCAAGAACAACAAATCGTGCAACAAATTCAACAAAATATATTGAAAAAGAAAGCCTTAGAATACCATAAGATAGAAGAACATTTTAACAGAGCACTCAAAACATGGGTCGTTTGGTTTTAGATTAAGCAAAATAAATAATCAAGATCAATGTTGTTTGACGCCTAAATAGGCTTTAGAAGACCTCAAAGAGATTATTGTTTCCTGAACCTTTTGTAGAAACACAGAAAAAACGAATCTAGTGTTTTGTAACATATACTTGACATATTTTGTTGCAAGTGGGTTAAATAATAATAATAATAAATTTTATTTAAAACCAATAAAGCTGATATTATGAACACTATTAACATTACAAAGTGTTAAATAACTTAAGGTTTTAAATATTACTCGATTATGACTTTAAGTCGTCAGTCGGAGAATTCGTTTCGCTGATTTGGGGATCCCCTAGGTGCCATACAAAAGGTCTTAATACACCTCTGCTTCCCACTCGTCGCGAGATACAGGATCGTTGGGACCCAGTGTCGGATTAGGGGCCCACCAAATTTTTAGAATTTATGTGCATGTTATTATTTAAATTTAAAAAGATTCCCCCAAAATTCGATTCCTTTGCTGAGTGGCCTGTTGCAAAAACTGCACTAAGCCCTTCCAGTTAGTATTGCTCGCATCATCATTTAAAATATCTAAGACCTGATTCGGACTTAGCACAGGTTGATTAAAATATAATGCTCTGTGTTCTCCTAGTATAGGACATCTGCCCAGGAAATGGTGGATGTCCTCTATTTCATTTATATTGCACAATTCGCATTTATTTGTCCGTCCTGTAACAAACCTATTTCCATTTAACAATATCATGTCACTTCTTGCCTTAAAGATCCATGATATTGCCCTAGTATCCGCTTGTGCATATTTTTTGCTAACAGTATGGTCGAGCTCTTTGTAGATTCTCCCTTCGCTTCTTAGTTTTTGCCGCCTGTCTTTCCTTAGATCCCCGATGAGCGCATTGCGATTGGCATTCCGAGGAACCGAGAACCTATTCGTTGTTCCAGTCCCATTCTATGTTATGCAGTGAGCACAGTGTACCTAGCTCTTTTGCCCAGAAAATATTTTTCTCCAGCACCAACTGAGAAAGGAGTCGTGGCAGCCTATGACTGTCGTATGTAAATAGAGTCTTGTATATGTATCGGAGGTGCTGGTCCAACATGTAGAATCTACTGCCGTATTTATCCGTTTGTCTGTGGCAAATTATAAATACGCTTGATGAAAAAGGCTTCCAGCTTATCCACTTCATCGTGTTGCAAGTGGGTATTGCCAACAAAGAGAGCACGAGGGAGAGCAGACTCTTTGGTGCAGTGAATACTAAGCTAAAGTAAGGACCGTTTTTCTACTTCATAGCAGCATACACTGAGAAAAAAATTGATCTAAAATCTAGATTGTAAATCTCTTTTGGGCGAATTTTGCGCGCCGAAAAAGTGACTGCCGATCTAAAAGTCAAGTAATGTTCAATTGGCAGTACTGCCCAAAAGGGCAGTATTTCTGAATCTTTTGGCCTGTGTGCTTATAATTTTTCGCACAATGAAAGGGACCTACAGTTTAACGCCGAATCCGAACGGCAAAATTTGAGATGCTTTTTCAGGGCTAATTAAAAGTTATTTTCTAAAGAAAAAAAAACATTTTGTTAGATGGTCTGAAGCGGGATTATACCCCTGCCTCCCGCAGATAAGGCCGACACACTAACCGCTGCGCCACACCCGGCCTGTAAAGGCCTGTTAAGTTGAGTAAATCGATCTTTATCCAAGATTGTGAATTTGGATTTAAATTAAGAATATATTCTTCTTCTTCTTATATTCCTAACACCTGGAAAGAGAGTCAATCCTCTCTACTGGCTTCAATCTACGATAGAACGCGTGAGGCAAATATTAGGCGAGCTCGCATAAGCACTTCTCGACAGATGTACAAGCGTTTGGAGAAAATAATTACTTTAGGGAAGACTATGACACTCTCAGCATTTCCTATATTTGCAGAGCCAGAACAGAGGTACTGGCGCTTAACTTTTCACCGCACAGACGTGTTGAAAATGAGCTGTGCAGCCTTTGCAACATGAGAGTACGCGAAGATGTGATTCACTTCATAGCAGTCTGTCCAATCTTGCACGAACTGAGGATCCGCTCATGGGGCAAGGCATGTCTCACATTGGAAGAGCTTATAGCAGTCTTAAACGGGCAATCTTGGAGAGTGTGAGCAAAATACCTGTTGGATGCTCACAAATACAGGGCAAGAATTATGCAGGAAGCATTTTAAAAGAGAATTCTGTTACTTTTTTCTTTGTTTTTTTTTTTTGTTGGCAGGACTCCATCCTAGGAGTCAAGGATCTACTATCTCGCGCGAGCGGGAAGGTAGATGGTGTAGCTCTAAAGGAAGGGCGTTCCGGTAGCTCTAGCTTGTTAAAAATGTGAATTGTATAATTTAAATTTAAGGCTAACGGCAAAATGCCATGCCTATATATATTTAATGTTCTATGAATAAAGAACTTCTTCTTCTTGTGTTGAGATTTTCTCTAATCTGTTGACTATTTTGACACCGATTCTCTTGATTTCGAAATTATAATCTTGGTTTTAGATTGATGTTTTTCTATGTGATCATAAGGTTGGACCCCCAAGAGTATGAAATTTCTCTTTCTATCTGATACTTTTTAATTAAAACAAGTGAGAAAGTCGGTCAAGCCCGACTATAATATACTCTGTACCTAGAGTAGGAGCTGAATGCAGTGCTGCTGCTAAGCTCATCTCTAAGTTTCTCTCTCTCTCTCTCTTCCCCTCTTTGTCTCTCTCTTTTTCTCGCTCCCTCTCGCTCTCTCTAACTTTGTACGTCGTTGGTTTTGAACGAGTGGGAGGGGGGGTGGCGGGGGGTGATTCACTTATTTGCTTATAACTTGAGAACCGCTCATCCGATCTTTATCATTTCTTTGGCAAATCGATACATATTGCTAATGACTTACTATCTTTAGAAGGAATGAATCATCTATCTACAAAACTGTGGGAGATATGACGTTTTTTCCAAATTGCGGGGGCGGGAGGGGGCGTGGCAAAAATTGAAAATAAAATTGATCTGCCTGCAAGTAAAAGAAGCGTTTGTTCCATACATGTCAAACCTCTATCTCTTACCATCTCTGAGATCTGTTTGATCAGAAGGACGGACGGACGGACAGACAGACGGACGGACAGACGGACATGGCTATATCGACTGGGCCGGAAATGATTCCTTCTCCCTGTTACCTACTTTTGCACATACTTAATATACTCTGTGTACCTTCGGTACAGAGTTTAAAAAGTCGAATTTTAACGAACACGAATAGGTTCTAAAGTTATATTATACAACTTATACACAGTGTTGCCTATTATCATATATTTTTTTCATTTATAAATAGTCTGCGTTGATTTTTTTTAAAAACTATTCGAGGAAAAAAATAAAGACTACCTCCATATGTTATTTCAAAAGATGTCAAAAATTGAAATGAACAAATTATTTCGTTGTAAAAATTTGTATTCAATGAACATGACGAAAAAATAATTTTTTAAATCAAATTCATCAAATCTTTTTCAAAACTTTAGCGCTCTTTAGAGCCCATTTAAAATCAAAATAGAATTTTCTGAATTTCACAATTATTAATTATAAACCAAATATTAGCTTTGGGAATGCTGAGACCTATTTGTTTTACATTTTGCCCTTTCTGGGGTCCGACCTTAGTGTACATAGTTACTGTGAAAAATTTGTGAATGCATTTCATTTTTTAACCATTTTCTGTCAAGAACAACAAATCGTGCATCAAATTCAACAAAATATATTGAAAACGAAAGCCTTATAATACCATAAGATAGAAGAACATTTTAACAGAGCACTCAAAACATGGGTCTTTTGGTTTTAGATTAAGCAAAAATAAATATCAAGATCAATGTTGTTTGACGCCTGAAGAGGCTTTTGAAGACCTCAAAGAGATTGTCTTTATGGCTGCTTGGAAGAAACTTTCAAAAAAACAATTAAACTTTTTGTAACAGTAGCTTACTGCTCTTTCACTATTTTATATTTAAACATTTCGCATTGTTATCGTTTCTTATGCAAGTGCTTTATTTGCCTACATCATCATGAAGTTAATTAAAATGCCACACATGTTGTTGAGCCAAATGCTTCAATTCTTTGCTGACCCTACCGAAAATGTTAAAGACTCAACCCATGTCCAGGCATACAAACTGTAAAAAAAAAATGATAATGTTCGTGCGGATCTTCAGCTTGAACTTGCCATTCTTGAAGCTAATGAAACGTGGGAACTTAATTTAAATTTCCTTTTTTGACAAATATGAATGTATCTCAAAGTTACTCACACACACACACATTAGCTAGTTCTGCTGACATGGTTAATGTTGCTTGCCTGGCGCTTAACAATTAGACATGCTGGCAATTTTTCATAGTTTTTTTTTGCATTTAATCTGTAAAATTTGCTTTAATTAAATGGCATGCTAGGCTACTTAAGAGCTGAGTAATTTTTCACTCAAATTTATTTGTCATTGTCATGTAGGGCAGGTGGATAAATCATGTTAATTAGATTTTTTGACACGAGTGTTGAGTTAGTGGAAAATCCAAAGGAAAATCTCACCAGTATATTTTCTCTTCAGCTTGTAGAGGTGCAGGCTTGGCGAATGGGCTGTGCAACCATCTAATAGCCATGACAAATAGCTAAATTAAAAGGCTGGCCAGGCATGTACTCATCATTAATATTATCAGGAAACTTTTATCAGCTCACATTTTTTCTTTCGACTTCTTCCTTCTAATTTCACCAATCTTCACCTACAAAACAACAGCTGGGTGCAGTGTGTGTGTGTGTGTGTGGAATCAAACAAGTTGCTACCTACATTGGTCTGAGGAACAGGGAGCAGGGAACAGGAATAGACAACACGCATAAGCTACAATTAATCTTCCAGCTACGAGCAGTTGGGGTGGGGTGCCTTGGCATAAATTTCACATACTGAGCCGACAAGCTCTGGACCTGGACAGACGGACACACAGACAGTCAGACAGACAGACAAGTGAGCCCAAGCAAAGCCAGAAACGAGTTGTGAGGAGGTATCAGCTGAAAGGACTCGTCGGACCCAGGCACATTATGGATTTTAGTTCAGAAAAGAAAAAAATTTCTGTTGGCAATGATATGAGACGAGCTTTCTATGCCATTTTTTTCTTTTCGTTTTTTTTTTTTTATGCCAAGCTGAAGTCTGAAGTCTGGCGATTGCATAGAACAAAATAGATTGCTATCGTGGCAACATCATCAGGCCTCAAGAGTACCCCAAAAGATATCTTATGAGCCAAAAGGAAAAACACCTTCAGAATGCAACGAGGCGGTCACAGAGCAACATATTTTTCCAATTGTTCTTGTGGTTGTTGTTGTTGTTGTTGTAAATGCAGTTTGTAGCTGCGCATGCGTACAAAATGCTTGTGTGATTAATAATAATAGCAGCGCCTACAATATACGAAAGTCTACGGCACAGTGGGTGAAATCAGTGTTAACTGAATATGTGAGTAAAACTATGGAGGAAAAGTATTTGTGCAGGCAATTAACCAAATATTTCATAGCTCAATATCTGACTCAAGTTCCTGTGTGAGTGTCGTTAACAATCACGAGGCTTTGATGTGAAATATGATGCTAAATTTAAGGGCTTAATTTCAAAATAAGTTCTCTCAATGGTATATAAATCAGCAATTACACTCTTTCAAAAGAAGAAAACTAAAAGGGAGTTCAAGTACCAAATAACTCCCTAATAAGCACCGTTTTACTGTAAAAATACTGTAAATTCACTGTTAAGTAACTGTTCAGTCACTGTTAAGTAAATGTTTGGTCAGTGATCAGTCGCTGTTTAGTTACTGTTCAGTCATTGTTTGGTCACTGTAAAGTCACTTTTAAGTCACTGTTTAGTCACTGTTTAGTCTCTGTCACTGTTCAGTCACTGTTTAGTCACTGTTCAGTCACTGTTAAGTCACTGTTTAGTCACTGTTCAGTCACTGTTCAGTCACTGTTCAGTCACTGTTCAGTCACTGTTAAGTCACTATTAAGTCACTGTTTAGGCACTGTTTAGTCACTTCACAGCGTTACGTGACGCTGAAATCAAATTTTACTCCTACTAAAATCTTCCGTACCGAAATGAAAGATGTTTCACATCAAAGAGGAATGTTAAAGACCCTTAAAATAGACCCAAAATAACTGATCAATGATCAGATTTTTGAGATTTTAGAAAGCATTTCAAATACTTGGCACAAAAACAACTAGAAAATAACCAACCCTAGATACCCATTTTAACATGAAAGGAAAAGTCTAATAAGATAACATTTATCAGTGTTCTGATGAATGCACACTTTGATACGGAACTTGAAAAATGATAAACGTGAGTTGATAGAATTTTTAAGGGTTTTACAAAATTTGTTTCAATGAAACTATACACGTTATACCCCTTTATTGTGAATAATGCCCTTCAGTATGCTTTACGTCTTTTTATAATTATCATACGTGAACATTGTAGTCTGATGCAGATCATACATTCACACGATATTCTTGTCGGACCGTTAGGTAAAATAATTTAGTTTTTAGCCTAAAAGAATAAATTTAGTAGTACTTCAGGGCTTAGTCAAATAAATTTTGTGTAAACGGTTAGTTCTTTGAAATTAGGTAAATAAAGTTTCTACACAAAATGTGTGACTTTTTCTACGCAAGACTCAAGATGAGCACAAACGTTACAAAAAACATTGCAAGAACAGGTTTTCTGATTTATAGTACAATAACATTTAAAACTCCATTGTATAGTAATAGTTATTTTAAGTCTCAGAATAACACAGAAAAATGTTTTCGGTCTTGACTGGGAATCTATCCCTGGACCTTCTGCACTTAACTAACAACGTATAGAATGGCGCGCTAGCACATTAAGCTATTGCCTACGATTATAGCTGCACATCCTAGCTACTACATATAACTTTCTCAGTGAAGGGTAGAAACTTTAGGAACATTCATTTTTAAGAAAGTTTCGTTTGTATATCGAGTTGAAGGCAAACTTACTTTCTGAAATATTTTATTCTGTGTACATTTTGAGATCAAATCGAAGATAGACCTTACAAATTATAAAGATAATTTTAAAAAAAAATCCAACTGCGTTTTAGAATTTATAAGAGTGTAGTATAAGAGATTATTATTACACCCAGAGAAATCTATCACGAATCGGCGAGACAGAAATCGGACGAAATCTGCTTGCATAGGAGAAGACAATTAATCTTGTCTTCGAACATCTCAGAAATTCGTGCTTGATTTCAGTATTTTTGACTTGGATCCAAGAATATTCTGTCTTACCGTACTTTTGATATCAAAACTGCTTGATATCAAGCATCGCTTGTTTTTTCTCTGAGTGTATGATTTCAGAAAAATAAGAGGTTTTTTGGTAGACAGTCATTCCCAAACAATACAATTTATGATGTAGGCCCAACACATTTTTTCTCTCAGCAAGCAATTCAATGCAACCAACAACAAAATACAAGCATCAAGACTCTTCGACGCAGTAGCAAAATATAGTTCATAAACTAATTGCTGTTGTAGCGAACGGTAATCATTTTAAACTAACTTAAAGCGCCATCTAGTGGCAGGAAACGTTAGAGAAACTATATAAAACAAGTTTATTTTGGAATCTTTTGTGAAAATCGCCTATAATAACTGCTGGTTTTAAAGGACTTGAAACATAAACTATGGTTCCATTCACTTCTATTTTGATCAAATATGGCCTAAGAAGTTCACAATTTGCAATTTAGCTTAAATTTCCTCAAAAATTTGTCAAATTGTTTGCCTGTGTGAACTTAGCTTTAAGGCAAAGTTTACACCAGCAAAAAATATGCTCAAATGTTAATGAAAATTTGGCTAAATAGCCATGATTGCAGGTTTTGCAGGACGTAGAACTGAAGCTATAGTTCCAAACGCAAATATCTTGATCAAATATGGCCGAAAAGTTCCAGAATACGGCCTCTTTAACCAAATGTTCCTCAAAATTTGTGCAAATGATTTGCTTGTGTGAACTTAGCTAAAGGTACTAACACATCAAGTTTCCTTGATCATTTTGTCTCTCATTTATAGGGATGTCGAAATATCGATATCGAATACTTGTTGAAAATATTTTTGGTGCGTATTTTTTGTTAATTTCGGCCACAAAAGAGGAGGTTTTCTGTAGGCATTTTCTTGGATATTGCTAGTTTTACTGATATTACTAATATCAAAGAGAATGCCCTTAGGAAACCTTCCTTTTTGTCCAAAAACCAAAAAGAATTATTCACAAAAATATCGTAAAAAGTTATTCGATATCGATATTTCGACAACCCTACTCATTTACAATAGCCCACGGAGTTTGTATTCACATTTGTAGCAGTCATTTTCTAAAGTTTATCGCATTAAATTCCCAAAATTTCATTAAATTTGCTTTAAATGTAGTTTACATTTTTAAATATTTGCTTACAATTTTTAAAATTTATAGTGTTCCTCTAGTCTCATTCCCCCAACCACTGTACAAGTTCTCATCTAGATTTCTTTTCCCCACAGTCATTTTTTGTTGTTGTTGTTTCTTTTCTCTCTGCTCCCATCCAGAACATTTGAAGAGATACGATTATGACAAGTTCAACTCCAAGTTGCACTAAATGCCAACGCGGTATCTGTGTATGCAGTTTGCCTGCCTGCCTGCCTGCCTTCTGCATATGTACCCCGTATTCCTCGACTCATCCCTCTGGCCCATGTCTAAGACAATAAAAAGGTGGGCGCTTCATTTAGCAGCCGCACAATTTGCATGTTTGCACAACAATTGTTTGTGCTTAGTACAAAGAACACCGTATTTTATTTAGATAATAATTTTTTTTTTTTTTATCTAGCGATAAGCGCGAGTGAAGTTGAGTTGAGACGGTGCGTGCCTGGCCTGGCTTAAGGGGGCGAGATCTGTATACAAAAAATTTACAGAATAAAGTATAACGGTAGAATGACCAGACAGATGCGAATGAAATCTGAAGAAGCGGCAAAAAAAAGAGAGGAGACAAAGGGATATTCACGTGGGCTTTTTGCGTCTTAAAACATTTGAAGGGGTCTGTCCTGGTGGAAGTTTATGTTAGAGATTTTTCAAATGGCAGGCGAAGTACTTAAGGGGACGAATATTATTTTTATATTTTAATGTTTTTGGAAATTTTTGTAATTTTATGACAAAAATTGCAAATTTGTAAATTGCTAGTTAGGAAAGAATTCTAAAGCGAAGGTCCCACAGGCAAATACTTTGCGCAAATTTAAATAGGCCCGATTAGGAAACTTTTCGGCTATTTTTAATCAAATTGCTTACGTATGGAACCATAGTTTCTGTTTTAAGTCGCCAAAATCTGTAATCATGGCTATTTCAAGAAATTTTTAAGAAAATTTGGGCAAATTATTTGCCTGTGGGACCTTACTTAAGCCTAAAACTTTTGTTAATTCTGTGATACTATGATTATTCAGAAAAATACCAGCGAAAATCTAATAACTTTAGTTAATCAATTTCATCTTTCAAAGCTCCTTAAAGCTTAAACGATAAAAGTTGCAATAGCTAGCGGAAAACGTTAAGAGCTAATCTTAACAGCTAGCTTTAGTTTGAAAGGTTACATAATACTTCCCCAAACCTTCATTGATAAGATTAGCGAACAATTTGCTATCATTTGAATTTGTCTTATAATTTGATAGGGAACCAAATACCGAAGAATTTAAACCGAAGCAAAAGCATCGCTTTATACCAAGCTCGAAACCTAAACTTTTCTAACTTCGGTTGAAGTAAATTGAATAAAAATCCAAAATCTCGACAAAGCAATCTTTTAATGTCCAAAGCCAACAGTTCTACACTCAAGTAGAGAGTTTCATACTTGGATCAATAATGGTTGATATCAAAAGTACGCTTAGAATGAAAATTCTTGATTCTAGAACGAACTTTTTGTTTACTGTATGGAAAGTTTGTACCGAATTTTTGTATTACAAGATATTTGAATGTAAAATCTCTAAAATGGCTTGCTTATAATCACACTCCTAGCTAGTTGAAATCAAATTCAAAACGAATTAAGCTCCATTTCAAAAACGAATTTTTTGAAAATTTTAAGAACGAAAGGATTTTTCCCAGAGCGTTTGTACTTAAGTTATTTGTTCTTCTCTTTATTAAAATAGTTTATATTTTGAAGTAATTCGACTTAAAAGCTGAAACCTATAAAATATTTCTAGAGCTCCGGTTTGCGGTAGGGTTGTCAATATTTTATCGATATATCGATATTTTTGTTGGACGATAAGGGTTATTCCGATATGATATTTTGTATGCCGATATGGGCGATATTTTCATAAACGATATATCAGAAAAGTTACTATGGTAATAGGTGCAAATTCATCAAACTAGCTAGCCTGACAAATCATCTGGTAATACACGTATGGATGCAGAAATACGCTGCAATATTAGGTGTCAGTGTTAGAATATATTGAAGATATCGTCATGAACCCAATAGCTTATTAAAGAGCTTATTTCGTCTGTCTAATCATTTATATTTACTCTCTTGACAATTTAAATTGTTTTGTTAAATAGGAAATGTCTTTGGACCCTGGGGATATCAGGTGACAATCGCTGACTTACGGACACCAAAATTGGGGTTCTCTTAAATTCTTCACTGATATTCTTTAAATATCTGTAGTCTAAACCTACACCGATAAGATACAAATTAAATTCGTCACAATACTTCAAATTAAAAAAAAAACCGTTTGAACTGCTTTGAAATCGGAACAATTTTGAACAGAAGCCTTTCTAAGGGGGAGGAATGTGCATAACTAAATTTGTATCTCATTTGAGTACACGCTTTTAAGAATAAGGAAAAAGAAACTCTGACTATTAATGTAATTTGAAAAATGTAGAGTGTTATTTCAGAAAACTATTGGAAACTGTTGAAAAGATTAGATATAACGGTCTCTAAAAATCGTCACTGGCAGTTTTATGGTGAAGACGTTCCTTTCTTAGAAAATAACGATAAAATCGATATATCGATGTTTTTTTGGAAGCGATATATCAAATATCGATATTGAAAATTTGGATTTTTGATATTATCGATATTGATATTTTGAGAAATATCGACAACCCTAGTTTGCGGGTTCGAACCAAAATTTTCTAAGGTTAACTTCGTAGTGGTTCGTAGTGGTTGGGTGAAGGTTTGGGCAATATTCCAAATATTATTCAGAATTTCTTGACTTGATTTGATGTTGACTTAGAAGGTTTGAAGGGTCGAATGATTTGTTCATTGTTGTAAAACTTTTTGTTGGTCTTCCTCTGAAAGCGATATTGAAATCATACTTTAGCTTTGCAGTTTATAAAAAATATCCAAAATTTTTGTTGAATCGAACCAAAATCTAGGGTTCCGAACAGGATCAGATTTAAATTAGTAAAAATGTGTTGGAATTTCGTGTTCGAAACGTCTTGGTTCAAAACCGGTTAGCAGCGCCCTGATTGTGTGTAAACGAGCTCCCAGAAGAGTATAAGTTGACTTTATTTCTATAAGATTCGTTAAAATTTATAGCTAATTTTCGTACTTAATTTTAAAGAAAGAGTTCGGCAGTAGTTAAGGTTCCTGGTTCTATTTGTACGTTACAAAAACAGGTTTCGAGTCGGAGCAATTTCACGATTTGACAAATGTTGATTCTAAGTTCGACAAAAATTGTCCAAAAAACACCAAAATAAATTTTTCGAAAAATTCCTAAAACGTTTTTGTTCTAAAAGTGATTTTTCGAATGTTTGAATAAAACCCCGCCTCAAAAAATTTCAAAAAACTCTGATTAATCGCATCTATTGGCAGGTGAGCTTTTCCAACGGCACTTTTTTCCTTTGCCAGTTTCCCACATTTTGGTTAAACAACAGATTTGCACACCCACAAGATCGGCAACGTCAACTAAATTGCCAACTCATCAAACTGCCATAATTCACGGTAACTGTCAAAGATCAGCGGCTGGCAGGCACGCTTTTATGTTACCACTTTTCTGTTTGGTCATCATCCTCATCATCATCATCGCATACAAAGATACCAATTCAATTGACCTCACCCCCTGGCAACAACAACCTCCCTCTTCCCCACCCATAAGCCAACAATTACTCACCTTCACAGGTAAACTGTCCGTAATGTTTGCCAGAGCTCTTGTCGCCGCAGACAACACACTCGATATTCTGCTTGGAATCGATCTGTGATCCACTATTGCTGCTCTGCGAGTGTGAGCTGTTGGCCTGGGAACTGGGCGTGGTGCTGCCGCCGCCCGCCGCCGCCCCTCCCGAGCTGCCCAGGCAACTGGAGGACTGTGAACCCTTGATAATGGGCAACATATCTGCTGCATGGCCCGATTGCACTCCACTCGCATGATGACCCGCCGAGGAGCCGCCACCTCCATTGGCACTGGGCAGGCTGGAGAGATCCTCTTTGATTGTGTGATGTGCACTTTGGTTGTGATTCGCTGTGGAGGCGGTTAGGCCGGACAGATCCTGCTTGATCACCGCCGACTGCTGGCTGGCCACACTGCTGGGCGTGGTGCCGCCGCCGCCAGAGCTGGTGCCCGGGCCGGGACCCGCCGATGCCGAGGCATGCAGATGGCCACCAAGATTCGGATCGTGCCAGGCCGTGTGCGGCGGCACTCCCAATCCCATCGAGCGCGAGAGCCCCAGATCGAAGGCGGACAGCTCGGCGCCAGACTGCGGACGGGGATTGAAGAAGCCGGGAGCTGTGGACGGGGAGGCGCACATGACGCCGCCACCGTACACGCTCAGGGAATTGTGCGTAATAATTTTGGCGGCCGGATCGGAACACGTGGGAAAATTGGTGGAATACACTTTGCACACACTCGCCAATCTTTTTGGAATTTGCTATCAAAATTTCTCGCCTCTCTCAGCGTTTGCAAACTTTTGTATATATTTTCGTATTCAATTTCTTTTTATTTTATTTTGAATTAATTTTTTGAAATTTTATTTGAAACATTTTCCACTTTTCATTTAGTTAGAACACTCGGCGTTGGTTTATTTTTCTTTTTCCGCACACGAAGTATTTCTTATCAATTTTCTTTTTCCGAAGACTTTAAAATTTTTCAACAACTTTTCTTCTATCTTGAAAAATGCGCGTCATGCGGAGCAGCGAAAATCTCAGCTGTTCTCGTAAGGCCTTTTAGAGCCTGACTGGCAAAACATTCGTGGCAAAAGGTACACGACCCGACCCGACTCGACCGTTTCGACCTAACGACACATCACACAAATCTCTCTCACTCCACCAGCGAGTGGGCATACATCTTGCTGCACCGCTCACACGCACGGCAGTTGAGTTGGTTGAGTGGGAATCGCATTGGTCTCTCTCGTTTTTTTTTTTTGGTGGCGGGGCAAGACCTTCAATGCGTTTGGCTGATTTGCTCAGAGCCACCACTACCACCACCACCACCAGTGCCCAGCTCTTGCTCTTTGCTAGAGCTGCTCTCATCTTTCGTTGAGTGTTTTCACTCAGCACCGACTCACTCAAAGAGTCTCATTGGGTTTGTTGTTGCTGTGATCCAACAAGAGCTCCTCTTCTTATTAGTTAGCTGTTGGCCCATCTGTTCGCAGTCTGCTTTACCGTTAACGCTTTTCAGCCTCTCTCTCTCCATAAAGCTGGAGCTGTGGGCCAAACTTTTTGGTTTTTTGCTTAATTTGTGTGACAACTTTAAAATTTAGTCTCCACCCAGAAATTTGTTATTGAGGTTTTCTGGTTGGTTAGATTAAAGTGCGTTGTAGTCCAATTTTTTACACTCACGGGAAGCATTTGACAAACACTCTCTTTAAGTGGTTTGTCTTTCTTTCTTTTTTTTATCAAGTTTTGGAATTTGGACCTATGTATCTGCATTATTTGTACAATATTAAAGTCTGCTGCTATTGGCTAAAGCTTTGGAAAATTGTACGTGAGGGGATGTACTAAACAGAGATAATTATGGCAATTAAAAATGGTCTACTAAGTCAATAAAAATTCTTACTGAAATAATATTAGGGGCAAATAAGAATTTCTATTTTATTCTTCTCGAACTTTATTTTCACTAAGTAAATTTTTTTTGTGAAATTCACACAGAAAGCAAATCTTTCTATTTTTGTATCTTCGGGGAATTTTGAGAATTTTTCATCTGAAAAAGTATCAAAATGATATAATGAGGTGGAAATGGTATCACTTTGATATGAAAAAATTGATATGATTAAGGATAGGCCTGGAAAAGCGCTTTCGACTGATACTTATGTGGCGGGAACAGCCAATAGAACAGCAAATGATTACAATGAGAGTTTTTCCAAAACTTTAAATCATAAGAATTTCGAGGAAATTTTTGAGTTCCTTTAAATTGAGCAATAAAGTTGTTCACCAATTTAATATTAGCTAAATTTTCCATTTGGTTTTCATCAGAAGATGAACATGGTAAAGAATCTGTGATGCTTTAATATTTAAGTAACTTTTGTCGATGATGCAATTAAACAAAATGTTTCAATAGCAGCGGTTTTTGATCTAAGATCTAAAACGTTTGGTTTCTGGGAAACAAAAAAACGGATGAAATTGAAAATGTAAGAATGTTGACCAACAAAAAACTTTTGCTAAACCTTCAAGAGTTCCTCAAACACACACTGCATTTCTAAGGAAATGGTACCCCAAAAAAAGAGCACCCGGCCTCGACCTAAATACCCTCACCTTTACGTATATTGGAAAATGGCAAAATAAATTAATATATCAGCTAGAAAAATAAAATCCAACGGAAAAGTTATTTTTGACTGAATCCTTTTAATTTTTTTGCTCCGATATAGGTTCAGGTTTGGGGGGAAAAAAAAATCCGGTTCAGGTTTGGTTCGGATTTTCTTATAAATCCCGGATTAGCCGACTCCGAACCGGTTTGCAGCCCTGGTATAATGTTTGTCACGAAACGAAAGCCTTCTTTATAATGCCGAACAATATAATTTCAATATCTAGTATTTAATCATTCCCTCAACAGTAGTCTCAATTAGATATTAAACACCTCTAACTAACGATTCCATTCAAAATTTTCTAATAAATTGAATGGCATGTGCCAACTTGATCTGCAAATAGTCTAATTCTGTCTGATTTTGTTACCTTTCTACACGTTTTTCCAAGATATCACGCTCGACATCATTAACGTTATGTTTTTAACTCGTTTTTTCTTGCTTTCCTTAAGAACAATGTTTCAATATTTAGTATTAAATTATTTTCTTCATTTTTAAAACAATTAAATCGAAGGTGACTAGAGATTTTCTTATAAACGCTTGTATTTTAAATTTATACTGCTTAAATTTATATGTGAAGTGTCACCAAAAGAACTAGATCAGATGGCAAAGTAAAAAAGTAGATTTGAGCAGTTGATTTGCAAATTCCCTCAAATTTTCCATCTGATCTAGCAAACAAAGATAAGTTATAAATTAATAATAAATAAATTACATAAAAGTTATACAATTAAAATTGGAAAAGCAAACGCTTATATCACACCGAATAACTGCAACTTAAGATTGAATCTTTAAGATCTCTTCATATTCCGATTTTTAAAACCAATCTCATTCGACAACCACCAAAAAAAAAAACAACAATCCCGCCGTAAAGCACAATGCTTGGATCGCGTTCCTAAACAATTTATACTCTTGCAAAGGTTTAAAATTTTTTGCTTATTTTTTTGGCATATATATTTCCGACCCATAAACTATATATATTCTTGATCAGGCGAAGGGCTGAGTCGATTGAGCTTTGTCCCTTCCCTTTTCTGTTTTTTTACGCAAACTAGTCTCTCAGTTTTAAATCTATCGAGTTGAAACTTTGCACTAGGGTTGTCTATTTATCAAAATATCAATATCGATAATATCAAAAATCCAAATTTTCAATATCGATATTTAAAATATAGCCTTCAAAAACCATCTATATATCGATTTTATCGTTATTTTCTAAAAGCTTAAGAAAACTGAAAAACTATAAAGGAACGTCTTCACCATACAACAGCTAGTGACGATTTTTAGAGACCGTTATATCTAATCTTTTCAACAGTTTCCAATTGTTTTCTGATACTACATTGTACATTTTTCAAATTACATTTATAGTCAGGGATTGTTTTTTTAAATCTTAAAGGCGTGTTCTCAAAAGAGATACAAATTTAGTTGGGCACATTACTTCTTGTAAGAACGGCTTATGTTCCAAATTGTTCGGATTTCAAAGCAATTCGAACGTGTTTTTTTCATGTGAAGTAGTGTGACGTTTTAAATGCAAACGAACTCGTATATATTTTTGTTGAAGAGGACACATTTACCAAACTATTTGATTTGTATTTCCTCAGTTTGGAAATGATTGTAAGCGAATCTTCTGTAGTTAATGCACCTAACTATATTTTACTAGTATACCCGTGTGCTGCTTGCTAAAAGAATTTAATGTTGATTAAGTCTAATATAAAATGTTCAGTTCCACAGAATGATCACAAAAATGCAATGAAATAGGCGATCAAACTCACATTTTTGGCCCAATTTTACGATTATTTTTTATACCCGTTACTCGTAGAGTAAAAAGAGTATACTAAAGTCGTGCAAATGTATGTAACCGGCAGAGGAATCATTTCCGACCATATAAAGTTATATATTATTGATCAGCATCAACAGCCGAGTCGATTTAGCCTTATCCGTCTGTCCGTCCTTCCGTCCGTCCGTCTGTATGAACACACCTAGATCTCAGAGATGGTAAGAGATAGAGTCTTTTACATGTATGGGACAAATGCTTCTTTTATCTGCACGCAGATCAAGTTTGATTCAAATTTTGGCCACGCCCCCTCCCGCCCCGCAATTTGGAGAAAGTTATATCTCCTAGTTAAAAAAGATAAGGATTTAGAGATAGTTGGTTGTTAGCAAAATGAATCGATTTGCCGAAAGAATGACAAAAGGATCCGGATGAGCGGTTCTCAAGTTATAAGCAAAAATTATAAAAAACCCCCCAACGCCACCCTAAAAAAATTTGCATACTTTTTGGATGGTCACACTAAGGAACGGGGAAACACTGTTAAACATCTTTTTTCATGAGTAACGGGTATATCGGAGTCGGTTAGAGCCGACTTAACTTACGCTCTCGTTTTAATAATTTTTAATTTTGGTGGACCTTTTTAAAAAAAGGGGTATTTTTTTTTAAAACCATGCCATACTCTGGCTATCATTAAAAAAATCCAGGCAATTTGGCGCGTTGCGGAGATAACCCCATACACACACATTTGTTTTCTCCAAATTTAAAGTATAGATTTGTTCTTTCCTTAAATTTTCAAGAAATTAAATTTAATTAATTTGTAAAATTAAGAAACTTCAGCATAATCCACCAATTAGGTGAGGGCATTATTGCTTAACCATTTTTGCTTTCATTGCTTTTTTTGCAGTTCCCAACTGATTTAAGCAGAGCTCGCGTCTCTATCTTCTGTGTACACAACACTGTTCTGCGGCAGCGACGGGAACACACCGACAGTATACGAGCTTATACTGCGCGTATTTGCAACAACAACGAAGTGCTAAATGAGCGTGGCTAAACACACACACGCAACACAAATAATAAGCATGTGTGTTTTGCTGGCGCCGGGACTAAAGTGATGATGGTAAGAAGAGGCAGTTGGCAAACATGCATTTTTTAAGGAAAAGCCTACTGAAGATTAAACCGGCAGGTTTTTGCAACAGTACTGTATAGACAACGAGCCCTTTGAAAAAAATAAATATATTTACAGTTGGGAGCAAACGCATCTTTTTCGGATCTCAAGCCAGCTAAGCTCGCTATTTTAACCGGGACTGATGTAGGTTTTCAGAACCAAGCTTTTTTTCCAGGCAGAGGGGAAATTGCGGCTCCTTATAGATTTCTACTTTAGAAGGTTTTGTTCGAGGTCCGTTTCGTAAGACCCAAAAAACTAGAATCAACCCGATTCGGCGGGTTTCGGTTCTTGACCGGTTTGTAACCTTGTTTGTGACCAGAGATCTTAGAATTTTGAGATGCATCGAGAAACATTTAATGGATATTTTGAATATTTGGTTCTCTTTGTAAACTTAAAATTTGTACCAACTCTATTTTCCAAAAATCCAACATTTACCATTCATTTTTCATTCTAGATTTTTCTAGATTATTTCATAAATTGTATAAAATTTGCTTAGTTTACGGACTTTAACAAAATTTTAACTATCAGCTGACCTCTCCTTTTGTCACTTAAGCATATAGTATCTTTGCTTTTTTTGGGAAATTAGAATAATTTCTGTGACTATTGGATCAAGTTTTTAAAATTTGTAAATATTTTACATCGGAAGGCAAGAAACTAACTTCAAATTTCTCCGAATTCATCATATAAGAGTTCATGTTTACAAATAGACAAAGTTAATTAAAAACGATGCAATTAAAGTAATGTTCTTTCCAATGAAACTAAATTTTCATGAATTTTTTGTTCAGTTATTAACGCTCAATAGACTCTAGTCTGTCCCTAATATTTACTTAAGCTCTCCCAGCCTGAAGCCCATTGACTGCCATAATAAAATTAGAATACAACGTCTCTCCAACTAATTGGATTAACGCACTCAACTTTCGTATTTATTTATGCACCTTGAGTTGCACTTTGAAAGTGCCAAAACATGAAATCATAATTTAATTTAATTTTAACGAGAGAGAGAAACTTGATATGGCCATTATTTGAGGCCCACACGTCATCCAGAGGTGAGGATGGAATCGGCGCGGAATGCCTAACAGCTTTCAATTAGAAACGCCAACATATGGACTGTTTCGGCATTAGCATTTTGTGGCAATTTGCACGCAAAAAAAAAAATTCAAATGCCTCGAAAAACGGTTTTCAGCCACGCAAAGTCAGATGCCAACACTTCATGAAAAAGTGTCGCAAGTTGTAAAGTTGCTGCAAGTCCAAAGGGCCAAATTGTGGCCAACGCACTTTGCACTTGGACTCGGGAGGAGGAGGAGAGTGGCGCCCTCTTGTGTCTGGAGGGTAGGAAGGGCATAACTTGTGGTGCCAACGTTCAATTGGATGATGAATGAGTGACTCGAGTGATTCCACTTGGGGTGGTGACTTCCAACTCAGTGGCCTCTCTCACTCACCAATTGAGTTTCGTTCAGTTTTCTCAGCTCGCTCACTCACTCAACTCACTCAGCACTCGACTGAAGCAACGCCTATTCTGCAGCCATCTCATTCTCGCACTGTATACCTGTCCCGCTTGCTCAAGCCTTATCATTAACTGTATCGGAATTTTCGCTTTTTGTTTGCGCACGTAAAAAAGCACCCAAAAAATGGGAAAAAAAAACATTTCTGTTTGCTTTTTATTAACACCGCTAGATGTCTCTCTCTGGCCGCCATTGCGGAGTCTAATTCAATTGGAGGCATCCCGCTCTCGCCAAGAGTTATGGGTCTCCGCATCCTGCCTTTGAACCTAATCTCTTGGTTCTCGGCACCTCTTGTTAGTACGTCGTATGTTACTCGGCAGCGGCTGCCCCACCCACCCTGCCCGTTAGCCTGCTTGGAGTTCGCGCAGTCAGGCAGCACCTCCAACCCTTTTGGGTTAAATACTGACAACCCCATTTGAGCGCCTTTGCTGCCTTGGCACCTAACCCACAACTTTGGCATCATGTTGGCTGTTGGCCATTTTTTTTTTCCGGCTCTCCCTTCTACTTTGGAGGTGGGGAAACGGGGAATGGAAATGGAAATGGGGATGGGGACAGCGAGCTGCTGCTGCTGCTTGGGACAGTTCATTGAAAGCGTGTTTGAGGTGGGGGGCTTGGCTGTCACAGAACTGGGCACAAGAGGATGCTGGCGCCTTTTAAATATATGTAGATCTAGTAGAGTAAGAACACTGGGATTTGGATAGGTTTTGGTATGGTTAGTTTTTATTCCTAAACAAAAGAGATCCTAAAGATATGCATAGCAATATCATAAGATGGCTAGTTTCTTCCTCTAAGCCCGTTTATTCCATATACCTGGTTGAACTGCTAGCTATACTTCGAGTCTTAAAAAAAATATAGACCATAATCGATTCCAGCTTCTGCGATAAAACTTAACAATTATAGAAAGTTATTTCCAACCAAACTTTTAAATTTGTTTAAATTCTTATATTTAGTATTTCATTCTAGAATTATAACGAAATTTACAAATCTTCTAATAGGCAGCGACTGAGTTATTCGGTTTCACAGCTCGTTTTGGTTTTCAAAACCGAATGAAACTATTTCATATCTAATTCCGAGCTTAACATCCCCCTAAACTTAATGTCGATCATCATACTCAACCAGCTTAAGTTTCCTGTTTTCTGATTTTCTACAATAATAATTACCAGTTCAGTAATTTAGCAAGCATATTAGTTATTCTATGCCTAACTAAGAACGAGTAAATCACCAAATTTTCCTTTTGAACTTCAGATTACAAGTGATGTTCTCATGTGTTTGAAGTTAAATGGTAGATTCAATTCAAAACAATTGAGTATATTAGACGCTTTCGTATTGGAAGTGTGCAACGGTGAACATGTAGACGTCTTGCAATCGTGTTGAAACCAACGTCCCGAGTCTGAATCCCCGCAGGAATAGTAACAATTTTTAAAAGCAATTTAATACAATTCGTTAGTTTTTCACAGCCACACTCCAATGGGATTCCTGCTCTTGATTCTAAAATCAAAATATTTTTGAAAAAAGTAACGAAAAAATTAATTGATTTTAAATAAATATTTTCATAACAAAAATAAAGTGTACAACAATTTATATTAACGAAATCAATATTCACGCTGAATCGTGATTGAAAAATGTTAAGTTAAAGTGTAAAGCAATACGCT
>JAEIFU010002235.1:0-47986 GCA_018904235.1 Lordiphosa stackelbergi
TATTTTGAGAGTAAGTCGGACTGTACTTAAGACCATAACAAATTAATAATATGCCCAAAAAGATATAATAATAGCTCGAAATGTACTTAAAACATCCAGAAACAGTCTTCAAACAAGTATTTTGGGTTTGAAAAAATCGTTTGAAATAATGCTTTGTACTTGAATCAAGTAATTTTCACTTACCGTACTATTGACACCGTTCGTACTTGATTCAAGTACAAAGTTCTTGGTTTTTTCTGAGTGTATAAGTAACTCAGCGTTTAAGACTCGTGGACCAAAAAATTCGGGATCAAAAGTAAACTCTTGGATAGATGGTTTACCATTTTTGAGATCTGTTTGTTCATACGGACAAACAGACGGACCGACGGACATGACTATATTGACTTGGTTGTTGCTGCTTCATAGGTTCGGCAATGATTCATTTTCTCTGTTAGCTTTGGTACAAAGTATACAATGTCGGTACACCAAAAACATTGGTCTCAAAGAGTCTAAACGTGCATGAAGTGTATTTGTCGTTTGTAGTATAATGTTCACCATTTTGTTAAGAAGGAGAAACTATAGTTGTACTAATATTGTTCAGTTTTCTAAGAAAACTTTGTGAACCAGAAAACTATTTTTTTTTTTGTTTTGGATAAGGATCTTCTCATTTTGGGGGCTTCAGAATGGGAACGGAGGAAATATTATGCGCCTCTGTTGGTCTTAGGTTAGAGCGAGTGGGCGTCGCGACATCACAATGCGGGGCAGCACCCTTAGGCGTCGCGACTCACCTGGATTAGAGACATCGCATTACAACAAAGTTTAACGACCAACTTACTTCACCAGACACAGAAAAATATTGTCAGGCTCGACTGGAAATCAAACTCTGGGTCCTCGACACTTAGAATAAAATATGAAAAGGCGTTTAGCTTATTCCACCATTGCCTAGTTTTTGTACCTACACGTCTGAACGGTTACTGATACTTTTCTGTGTGATGGTTAAGCTGAAGATTGTTCTCAATTTATGCACTTTTAGAACAAAATTGTTAAGAAAGTGGTGTTTGTGTGTATTTTAAGTTAAAGACGACTTATTTTTTCTAAGCTGGTTTTTTTGTTGTAAGTTGAATTGGCACTTTTACACGTCTGTTGTAAGAATTACAACTTAGATATTTTAATTTATAAACTAAACATTTGTCCAAAACATTTTTACATATATTGCGTCTAGTAGGCGAGAGCATCTTTGCTTTAGTAATATTTCCCTATAGAAACATTTAAAATATTAAATTTATCCCGTATATCAAAACCAAGGACCTAAGAAAATTGTGAAGATTGGATAGTTTGCAATTGAAGACGCGTATGTATGAGGTGTGGGCCAAAACCAAAATTTTAGTTTACCGCAGGCGCTGGTAAATTCAATAATCAAAATAATTTTTCATATTTTGTTTATTCTTTCTCTCACAAAATACGAGTTTCATGCGGCTTGTCGCGCCTACTTCTTCAAGCCTGTGGTTATTTTTATCACTTTAAAAAACAAAGATTGTTAACAAGTTTGCAAATAGAGGTGTAGATGGAACGGTTTAAAATTACGTTGCAAATTTTCATGTGACCAAATTTATTATGATATATTTATTAGACACAATCAAGTTTTGCGCTTGTGTGCGTAGCAGGCTCACGAAGTAAATGTCAAGTCGTCAAACATGAGCAAACAAACAAGTGCCTCGTTAGAGAAGAAAGCACTCGTCGTGAGAGAGCAAGCCGCCGAGCGTGCCATTTAAAGCACACGTATTCTCTGTTTATGCCGACAGGCTGCGACGCGGCCTATCATGGGATAGGCTTTTTGGCTTTTTGGCACCACAGGCTTAGACTTTCATGAAGATTTAATAGTTGGAAATTTAAAGTGGGTAAATATGAGGTCAATCGGTAAACAAAACTCAAAACTCTTATATGAGTTCAGATTGACACGAATAGATAAATAATCGCCATAGAAGGGAGGTGTAGGTCATACTGAACCAAAAAATCACAAAATTGTGAGAAAACTAATAGAGGGAAGCTAACTTCGGCTCTACCGAAGTTTATATATCCTTGGAGCATGATATATGCGGACAGTTTGTTATATGGCTATACGATATATTCATCATAAAAGTTTTTCTCACTAGAACTACATTTTCGGACTTGATCGTTCCTATGGCAGCTATATGCTATGAGTCATCCGATTTGAATCAAACTTGACAGAATTGTGTGGTAGTATATAATATTGATCTGTACGAAGATTGGGAGCGATAGCATTGAAAACAAAAAAGTTTTTCTCAATACAAAATTTTTTTTAGACCTATACTTCGTATGGCAGCTATACTATATAGTTGTCCGATTTTTGATAAATCTCGGTGAAATTATGTAAAATCATAGAAAGCTTATAAATGCGACGGTTGGGAGCGATAGCATTGAAAATAAAAAAGTTTTCTCACTAAAACTTCTTTTTCAACCGATCGTTCCTATGGCAGCTATATGCTATAGTCATCCGATCCGGCCGGTTCCGATAAATGTGCAGCGTGTATTTGTACCAAAAGACTTACGTCAAAGTTTGGTTAAGATAGCTTTAAAAAATGACGAAGGAGATAGCATAGAAACAGACGGGCCAAGCAAACGCCTATATATAATGCTCATCTCATGGTGCTTTATGATATCTAATGTTTTTGGAGTTGGATCCTTCTCATCTTTGGGTAATAACAATCGGGCCAATCCAAAGATAAAAAAAGAACACCCCACACCACACATAACATAGCTAAAAGCCGCGAGAGGGATGGGCCCAACTAGTACCTCTTTTTCTTAGTTTTTACCGTTTTTTTACTTTAAATTATATGAATGTTATCTTTCAACAAATGTAACTAATTAAGCGTGAATTCTAGGACATAGTACTACGGTACGAGCCGAGTTTTTCACTTAGGTAACTATTTAGCGAAAATGCGTAAAGCTTTATATGAATGGGTACCAGCATGAGGCACACCATTTCTGTGCCTTCTGTTTAAACACCAAGCGTGGACACGGAGCATGCAAAGTGAGAAAATCATAAAGTCAGAATTCAAAATAAAAGTAAAAGGTTTTTCTAATATTTTGATTTAATTTTAATGGCCGATGGTAAAGAACTGAATTTAAACTGCAAACTTGATAAGAAAAATAATAAATTAACAAAAGCTAGTATCAAAATGATACTAAAAGTTAGACAATAAAAATATAAAATGATACTAAAAATGATACTAAAAAGTGTCACCTGATACAATTATCAATTTGACATCTTCAAAATATCATTTTAATACTTTCAAAAATATCAGCTTGTTACTTGGAGTGTTAAAGAGAATTTGATACTGAATGGTATCAAATTGATGACTAAACAGTGTCATTTTGATGATTACTTTTTTTTTGGGTGCGATGATAACGGACGCAATATTGTTAGAATGGTGGAAGGAAATAGTAAATCATTTCAGTAATATTGCGTTTTTTCAGGGGTCAGATGTGCTACCCTACCCATAAGTGAACCGTCAACCCAACATAAATTTTGGGATTATTTGGTAGATCTCGTCTCCATCCCGACATTAAAGTTTTAAAATAAACTGAACTTTGAATTTAAAGTTTATTTTCCTCTACAGTTTTCTGCCAAACCGTTTAGTTTTTGACCCTCGGCTTTCTCTTAGAAAGCCATAGTTTGACTCTGCATAATTAAAGTTGTGTTCTAATAATTAAATTTGTTTAAAGCCAAAACCATAAAACCAAAATTTACTTACCTAAATTATTCAATTGCAAAAATCACATAATTCAACTTTTCCAATAACTAAACTAAGTAAGCATTCCCATGTCTTTTATAAACTAAAGAAGAAATCAGTTCGGTTGAGTCAGCTGTACTACATCTGCTTCCTTAAACCGAAGCACTGAACCTCATTTGGCTCGAGGATTGAGCGCATAATGATGTTTATGTGTTGCCAAAAACATAAAAGCATTAATTTAGTCATTATCTTCTTAAGATACTGCGAAGCTGGAGCCCCCCCCCCTTCTCCACACTCAGTCTATACCCGCTGGTGCCTATATAGCCAACTCCCTCTTACAGAGTGTCTTTCCTTTTCGCTCTGGGGTCTGTCAGTGATGACTTTATCTGTATAAATAACTGTCAGGAGGAAGCGGAAAAAAAAAGATAGTGGGGGAATGCGCCATCTTTGGGCAACTTGGCAACCGTCAATGAAGATGTTCCCTTCCGAGTTGGGGCGTTTGCTATCTCTACAGAAAACCACCACCAGACCACAGAGAGAGTGAGAGAGAGATTAATGCTTGATTCAATATGGTAGCAGAGGCGTGCCTAAGCGCTGATTGGTTACTGGCTGAAAATGTCTGCCAAGCACGGAGAGCGAGAGCGTGACTTGCCGCACAACTTGTCGTGCGCAATGCTGGACGCACAGTTTCAAAACCGTTTTGCACCTCGAACGGACAAGAAGGGTTCGCGTCGCGTCTCAACAAAGAAACAGAAAACCAAAAACACGTCGCCACGTCGCGTGTGCTGAAACAGATTTCCCTCAAAGTTTTTACAACACCTTCAAAATTCTGTCCTCACTGTGGACCCCCGCGTCGGCTTGTGGTGGCAGCCCAAGCGACAAGGCCAAATTCAAGATCACCGTAGTGAGCACTCCCAGTCCCTCGCCTGGGTCACCGCCACCCACTCCGCCCCACAGCATACACATGGTTGAGACCAATTCCCCGCCGGCGGGTTATACGCTCAAGCGTTGCTCCAGTGATCTGGGTGAGCAACACCAGCAGCAGCAGCAGCCCCCTAGACAGATCTCACGCTCTCCGGGCAGTGCCAGCAATGCGGCCTATCATCTGACCACGGCCATGTTACTCAATTCCCAGCAATGTGGTTATCTGGGACAGAGATTGCAGTCGGTGCTGCAGCAACAAGCAACAACAACAACAGCAGCAATCCCAATCCCAGACACCTTCCTCAGATGATGGCAGTCAATCGGGTGTCACCATTTTGGATGAGGAACGTCCCAGGGCTAGTGTGGCCAATAGTGCGGCGGCAGCTGCCTCCCTCTTCACCATAGACAGCATTCTGGGTTCCCGTAGTGCCAATGCCGTTTCCAGCTCTGCCAACTCCTCGCACCACCCACTTCCCCACCAGCACCACCACAACAATGGTCTTGGTTTGAAACGCAGCACCGAGTCACCCGCCTCACCCAACTCAAATTCCAGCTCCAGTGCCGCTGCCAGTCCCATAAGACCGCAGCGGGTTCCTGCCATGCTGCAGCATCCCGGTCTGCATCTGGGCCACCTGGCAGCGGCAGCAGCCAGCGGTTTTGCGGCAGCTTCACCATCGGATTTTCTAGGTAAGTGCGTAAGGATTTCACCACCAATTCAATGGCAATCCTGAAGGGCATTATTCGTAATTAGGCAATGATCCGTGAAAGATGATTTTGCTTTTCCCCATTTGATTTTACTCAGTGAGAGGATTTGCATGGCCTGAAGTGAGGGCGGGGGTGTGGTAGACTTATGTTGATTCGAGCGTGGTTGCCCCCCAGGACCTGAGCCCCTACCATGAATATTAAAATCTGAGATTTTTTTTTTTGTCCTGAACCGAAACGGAAGCCACATGGCGGCTGTTTTTTTCTACTTTGTTATGCGCATTTTTAAGGATTTATTTTCCCCATGAATTTATGTATCTTTCCTTTTTACTTTTCAGTTGCTTATCCCAACTTCTATCCGAACTATATGCATGCCGCTGCGGTGGCCCATGTGGCGGCTGCCCAAATGCAGGGCATGGTCAGTGGTCATGGGGCTGCAGCAGCAGCTGCAGCTGGCCTAGCCGCTGGCCATGGCCATCATCAGCATCATCATGGTCATCATCATCCCCATTTGGGGCATCATGGACAGCATCATTTGGGTCATTTGGGTCATGGACCACCACCGAAACGCAAGCGACGTCATCGCACCATCTTTACGGAGGAACAATTGGAGCAACTGGAGGCGACATTCGATAAGACGCATTATCCGGATGTGGTTTTAAGAGAACAGCTGGCTTTGAAGGTGGATCTCAAAGAGGAACGTGTGGAGGTGAGTTGACTACTTTGATATGGGTGGTAAATTGTGTTGGGGGCTTTAAGATGGGGAATGGAAGTGCGAAACTTTTTGAGAACGAAGAAAACATTGAGAATTTCATACTTGGATTCAGAATGAATCTTCTTGATCCAAAAGCAAACTTCTTAATATAAGAATGAGCTTTTGATCCTAATTTGGAGAACTTTGCTTGATCTGTTCGTTCAGTTATTTATCCTAACTTCACTCCAGAATTAAACCGAATCTGCCTAAAAACAACACATGCATATCGCATAAATGAGACCACTTGTAATTCTCAAGTTTGATTTCCGAGCTCGACCCATATAAAAGAGGCAACTGAAATTTGCGCAGCAGATATCAAAACTGTTTGTATTTTGATTCTACAAGACTTTGATCTTAAATATACGTTTAAATTTTGAAAATCAACAACAAAATTCGCTATAAACAACTAAAAAATATTTTAACAAAAAAAATTTTCAAAATTTTAAGCAAAAAATTTAAAATGTTGGTTTTACCATTTTTGTTCGTTTGGGGTGTACTAAAATTATTTGTTCTACTTTGTTTTTGTGTAAGTGAATTTAAAAAGAGCGCATAGAATTAGCCATAGAATCCCAGAGTATTCAAAAAACACAAATTTTTTTAACAATTTTTCAAATTTTTTTTGAAAATTTTTCAATTTTTTAAAATTTACAATTTTAAAGCAATCTAAAACATTTTAAAAAAACTGAAGTTTTAAAAAATTTTTTAAATAATTTTAAAAATAGCTTTAAAAAGATCACAAATTTTTGAAAAGATTTTCAAATTTTTTGAAAACTTTTCAAGTTTTTTAAAAATTGTTTTTTAAATTAAAATTTTAAAGCATTCCCAAAAAACACAAATATAACTGCTTTTTTGATTTTGACCACAAAAGTATATCACACCAAATCAAAAATTCTGAACAGGACCTTTAACCGCTAAAGATAATTAAGCCTCCATAAAACTGGCATGCCCGAATTACAGTTGAACTATCTTTTTATAAAAAATTATAGGACGGTAAAGAAGAAGTTATTTTTTGACACCAAGTCAGAATTCTGAACAGTCGACACCTTTAACCGCTAAAGATAATGATAGTGACCTGCTGGCATGATCCGAATAACTGGTCAAGTTCCTTAGAGTTTGTGGAAAAATTATAAGATATTAGACTTGTAAAAAGAAACGAGCCTAAGGTTTCAAAAGTCATTTCTACAATTTTTTTATAACATTTTTAGTTGAATCCAGAGTACACAGGGAAATCAGTTGCCTTCAACTTAAAATAAGACAGCTGGAGCAAAAGGTTTAAAAAATGTCAAGTCTACATACTCATCGTTTGAATTTTGAAACCGATTTTCAGTATTTGGAGATCATCTGTTAATACACAGAGGGAAAAAACCTGTTCAAAAAACAAATTGCCTTCAACATAAATTTTAAGAACAAGATGAAATCAAAATTCTTTGAACAAATGTTCCAAAGGTTTTTGTACTCTATAACGTAATTGCTTTTGAATTATAACAGTTTTCAATGTAGCAGAGTGTATACAAGAGAGAGAGAGAGAGCAATTAAAAGTTAGTTGACTCTCTTTTTGGTCTCTCTCTTTGTCAGCTCAACCAAGCATAAGTATACCTGTAGATGTGAATCTGCAAAAGTGTACAACGGTTGAATGTGCTGGCGTATCATTTCATATGCTATGCGCATAAGGTACCGGATTCAATTCTCAGTCAACCCCGAACAAATTTTTCTGTGTTTTTTTGAAAAACTTAAATGAATCAAGTAAGATGGAGTAGCTCGTGGATAGCGATGTTTCTGATTTCTATGGAATATATGGGTGGAGGGAGAACCTGCAGCGCGCATATCCAAGCAGTACTGCCTCCTCTCACTTTCAATCCAAAGAGCTATGTATCCGTTCCCAAATGTGAGGAATCCGCTCACAATTGGTCAAATTCAATAAAACTTTTTCCCCACTTGAGTTTAAAATGTTCTTGAAAACGAAACAATATTAACACAAATCAACTTCTTAAAAACGGAACAATATCAAGTCAATTTGAGTTTTTATGCTGTCAAAAATTTGTTTTGAAGTGTGAACATTGTAGTAACAAATAAGAAATACCGTTCATGCCCTGTTTTTAGTAACGTTTGTGCTCGTTTTGAGTCCAATGTTCTCGGTTTATTTTCCCGCGCATTATATCTAAATTACTTTTGTCCCTCTGGCCCTGCGGGTGTTGCTGATTAGTGTAACCGATGTAAGCATTAATATTTCGAACAGTTGACGAATACTCTGTACTCGGGTCAATGAAATTTTTGTGGATATCGATGAATGCCTTAGCCGAGGAAGTTGATCCTTTTTTTAAGTAATGAAACAATGATTGATAAATATACAATTTTTTGTAGAAGTCTCTCGAATTTGTCAAGTCCTTTTACAATTTTTCATTGAAAAATCACTATAACTATTCACAATTTCCGTCTTTGATTTTCGCCCAAACGCTTTTCATTTTAAGACAAAACGTGTGTACTTTTGATTTTTGTTTATAAGAAAAAAAATATTTTTCCGCTGCTCCTTAAGCTCAACTTTTTTGTTATTTTGAAAAATAAAAAAACAAAATATTTTTTGCTTACTCCGGTGGGATTCGACTCCCTTAGACTGTTCACGATTGGAATGTCGTCTTAACGAGTTGCGCTACGGCGCGCGTTAAAGGAAACACATCTAAGATGTTACTTGTATTGCATCCTCCTAAATACATACACTAATAATAATTGCTTGCTTGTAATTCTCAAGTTTAATTTCCATGCTCGACTAATATAAAAAACGCAACTGAAATTTGATCAGCAGAATTCAAAACAGCTAGCACAGTTGATTTAAAAATTTATTTGAATCTTGTTTATACGTTTAAATTGGTAAAATCAACAAAAATAACTGCTAAATAAGCTTTTTTTATCCAGAAACGGAATATTGTTGGATACATTTTTACAGGGTATATTGAAATTGGGTAAAAGGGGATCATGAAGTTGTGCACATGTATGTAACATGGAGAAGGAAACATTTCCAACCCTATAAAGGACATATATTCTTGATCTGCATCAACATCCGAGTCGATTTAGCCACGTCCGTTTGTCCGTCTGTCTGAATGAACGCGTCGATCTCAGAGAGTATAAGATATAGAGACACAAATTTTTGCATTTACATAGGTATATACCGTACCCAGATCAAGTTTTTTTTCACATTCGGAAAATTTTTGTGTGTGTTTTGTGTGTGTGCGTTTGCTTATGTCTGTCTGAATTGTACAGGGTATTTCAAAGTCAGGCCACTCGACTGCAACGCTCTTACTTGTTTTTTGTGTGCAGAAATAAGGAATGAGGAAAAAATGAGGGAAATCAGCACAAGCTCCAGAATCAGTAGAAAAATATTTCACAGTTTTTCAAAATATTCCATTTATCGCACAGAATTAAATTACCGCATTTATCTCAAGGAATTCATCAACTGATTTGTAGGCTACAAGAAAATATTTGTTCATCAATACCTTATACGTATAAACCACAGTACTTTAATTACTTTTACAAATTATATTAGGCCTCCTAGGAAAACGTTTCAAACGGGGATGCCACAGAAATCTCTAGAGATTTGGCCGACGGTTGGTTTGTAAATCTCTCGAAAAATTTTCGTGTCCCCATTTGTTTTTAATTTTTTTTAAGATTAAATCTTTTTTTTTTTTTTTTTTTTTTTAAATTATCAGAGATCGTTAGTCGAGATATAAGCAGCATATTAAATGCAAAATCGACAGCACTTCACACTGTAAGTTTGGTGCCATATTTAAAATTTTCAAAAGCTTAACCCACTTTCATGTTTATTCTTTAAAGATTCTAAAAGTTAGTCAATTTTTCCATTTGATAACTTTACGTCCCATAACCTTCTTTTCGTTTCCAATTTTAAAACTTTCTGCCTTCCTCCAATCAGTTTTCCAATAATCACATCTTCTCCCCTCTCAACACAAATCTTGGTTAATTTCACGCTCGTTTTAATACCCAGCGTGAAACCAATTGAGTGCCGCTCTTCACCCTCGAAAACCAATCCAAAGCATCTGCATCGCAATCTGTTTGTGTGTACCCCGTCTCCCCAGTGAATATCTGGCTGTTTATTTAGTTGTCAGCGTTTAACATTTGCCGGGCTTCCGAAAACAATGCCCAATGAATCACTTAATTTGAGTAATGGGACCAAAGTTTGAGGTTATGCCGTATCATTGCCAATGTAAATACAAGTCTCGACATCTCTTTTGCTGCTCTCACTGGGAAAGCCTAACCCCGGGGTGTACTTACCGCAGTGTCTCTCTCTCTGTCTGTCTCTCTGACCATATTAGGCAAAATCAGAACGATTCAAAGTCCATTAGTGTGAAGGGTGGAATGGGATAGATGGGATGGGATGGGGTGGGGTGAGTTGACAAATTTAATTTGTTAACAATTTTATGGATGGCGCTGATAGCGACGCCTGTTTCCTGGTTGATTAGCGTCTCTGATAAGGATTACCGTCGCTTGTTTGTGTCACTTTGGCAATATGTTAACGGTCAATGTTTAATCTTGCACAGAAACCCTTCTTCCTTTTGCCTCCTCGGCCGGAAACCCAGCAAGTGCGACACAATGTTGACATTTGCGTGTGCGTAAGCAAGGGCGGAAGTGGAAAGGGCTCTTTCTCTCACCTCTCTCTCTCTCTCTGTTTAGAGTTGAGCTTAAGACAACTTAAGTTTGTGTGTGTAACATTCATTAACCCATCAGGATAATGAGCCTGCCTGCCCTGGGGACAATTTGACGCCCGCTATTTCCATTAGGTGACAAATTTCACCGCGGGTACAAATACATTTCTAAGCGGATTAGCAAACAGGTCATGAAAAGAATCAAATGTTTGGGGCGGGAATTTCAATGATTTCTCAACTAATTGAGGATGAGTGGGTAGGGGGAGGGTGGAGGGGGGAAACATTTGCTTGCCAAAAGAAAAAGTTGCCGTCTCACGGGTACGCGCCTAATTAACATACAACTACAAAACAAAAAGTCTCGTTGAAACTTGTCTCTGACAAAACCAAAATCTCTTGTGCCCCGTCATCATCTTAAGCAGCATAATCAACTTCAGCCGCTCACCAAAAAAACAAAACAAAAACGCTCTCCGGCTTCTCGCTGGCTGCTGCTGTTGCTGCTGCTGTTACTGCTACTGTTTAGCATATTTGCATGCCAAGTGTTGCCACTCGAGAGAAACCCCGCACAATACATAGTACGCCCATGCCGGACGACGACTACGACGACGACGACGGCGAAGAAGACGTTAACGGAGATTGTCGAAGCTAAAAACCAAGCCATAAGTGGCAATAATTATTGAAAATCTTGCCTAAGACAACAGCAGCAATAACAAGATGTGCCTACAATACACTATTAGAGGTTTGAGGTATGCACAGACTATGAGATCAGGAAGCAGACTACTTGATTAGAGAAACGCAGTATTGGAAAAGTGAGTAAATTAGTGTTGAACTGAGCTGGTGAAGTGATTTGAGTAATTAGATGAATCAAGATTCCTTGTCCTTTAACTATGAGTCACCGAAGTAAAGATATGAATTCAAGAAGAGCTTGCTTACTTTTTAAGTTTAGTGAGCAACTTGCTTTTGTTAACTCACTATTGAGCCAACCCAACATTACTGGGAATATTACCTATAGATACCCCTTCAGTCTGAATAGTGGCACAGTACAGAAGACAGTCCTAATTTGGAAAAAAAAAAACAAACTTGATCTGCCTGCGAGTATAAGAAGTCCTATACAGTCCCATACATGTCAAATCTTTATCTCTTACCATCTCTGAGATCTCTTCGTTCATACGAACGTACAGATAAACAAACATAGCTATACCGAATTGGCTGTTGATGCTGATCAAGAATCTAATATATACTTTATAGGGTCGGAAATGATTCCTTCTCTCTGTTACATACTTTTGCACAAACTTAATGTACGCTGGGTATCTTTGGCACGAAGTATAAAAACAACCGTAATCAGCGATTCTCGATTGCGCACACTACACCTTTTTGCGCTCTCTCTGCGTGCGCGTCTGGCCAGCGCCGTTCTTTAATTTGCATGGACACTTTCGTTATTCACACTTCGAAGCAAGTTGTATGCGAAGCAATTTATTATCGAGGAACTCAAAACTTTAAACACGCTTTTCTTGAAACAAGTTTCCGATTTTAGTCAAGAATTTAAAATTTACACTGTTTTAAACTGGCCTCCATTTGTTTTTTTTACTTCTCCGAGATCTTTACTGATTTAGGGCCAATTTCACATCTTCCACATAGAGCTATCTGTCACCTAGACTAACAAATAACAGTGTAAAAAAATAAAAAGCAGCCAGTGGCGGATCTAGGAATTGGCTAAGGGGGGGGGGGGCTAAGGGCACTCAAGATCACAAGAGTACAAAGGCTCTGTCAGAATGAGAAGGGCGAATTGCCACATTACGACCCCAAATCCAGATTTCACAAACGGCTTCCTTAATCTCAGACTGTATACATAACATTTTCACTAGTTCACTGGTCTTTTTTGCTTATAACTTGAGAACCGATCATTCGATCTGTATCATTGCTTCGGCAAATCGACACATACAGGGCTGTTCTAGAAATCTCTAGAGATTTTCGTATAAACGATTGCACTTCAAACTAAACTGGGACTACTTTGCTAAGCCCGATAATGCTAATTTGTATCGTATTCGTATTTAATTTGTATTTTAATGGACCCGGCTGTTTTTTCGGCCAATATAAATGCCTTGAGCGAAACCGAGATTTGTTTCGGTTTTATTCCCTAGTTTGGAGGGAAAAATTAGAAAAAGAAAAAGCGCCGCAGGCAATTTTTTTTTAAATCGCACGTGAAAAAGAATTTATAAGTGAGTATCCACAAACTGCTCAAACAATAAACATTGAAAAACTTTGCAGGATGTGTAGGCATATTTTTAAAATTTTACCTTCAAGTATAACAATAATTTCAAATCAAAAACCGTCGTACACGTCACTTAGAACATATTTGTACATTAATTTGGTTAGCTTTATGAATTTGGAAATGCAACTGTATTTAAGCTTTGAGGTTAAGTTGTAATTTTTTTTACATTTGACGAAAAGAATTCACATATTTTTAGTACAAAACCTGCAAATTTAAAAATTCATTAAAAAGGAACCCATGGATGACCGCCTCGACTTTGCTGTATTATAATTCTTTATAGTTCGCGGCCCATCGATGACTTTTTTCCAAAATTTTTGTTCGTATACTAAATATTTACTAATTTCTTTTAAGATGCTTCATTCTCAGTATAGTATTTTGCATATAAATAATTATCATGGAAGGTTAAAAAGCGTCATATCCTCCGTGCGTAAGCTGTTGCGCTTTTTTGACGACCCTATAAATGAGGAATTTTCAACTCAAGTGACAATGACAAAATACATCGAAAGATGATTAATTTTTTCTTGTTTCAAGTAACAATTCAATCAAATTGGCGACGTGAGGACAGGCTGATAAAATCTGAAGTTCTTGAGCCTGAAGAGTCCTACTGAGTCCTCAGAATTACAGCATTGACAGCAGTTAAAACATGCAAATAGCTCCGGTTTTTTCAATTATGATGATGTCTCGCTGTCTCTATCATTCTTAAACTTTACTAATGCTCCAGTAATGTAAAGCAGCAACTCAGCGAGTTTGTACACTCATTCATGTTTTTCGTGCATACAATCGTTCTCATCAATCGACAACTGTTCGCTTAGTGACGCAAGGTGAAGAGAAGATAGGAATCGATTGGAATGAATCTCCGCACAAACTGTTGCCACGTATAGAATAGCGGGTAATCAAAATTAGTTTAAATATTGCACCGCATTTTCAACGATCGATCGTAATATTTCAACCCATATTCCAACGTTCTTCGTTTGTAGATACTTTTCACTGCTGATGCCTTTTCAATCTAAATATTTGCATTTGTTCTAAAATTCTTGATTACCACAAATATTTTGCTCCTTGCATATATGGGGTGAATTAAGACATTTGGGCTCTGAGGGGGTCTTCCCCCCCAATCCCCCCCCCCCCCGAACTTTTTTTCCTTTTTATCCTTTTTTTTTATTTTTTTTTGGCTAACTTTTCCGATTTTACTAATTCCATTCCTTTCGCCAGCGCTGAAAATATATTTTACTCTTATCCTAAACAGAGAGAAACTAACTGTTTATAAATTAAGTTGCCTTTAACTCAATTTTATAATTTGTAAATAATCTACATCAAAAAAATCAAACATTTAATATGTTAAGTTTATTTAAATAGCATTTTACCAAATCGCTAGTAAAATCGCTAGTCAAATCGCTGGTGAAATTGGTCATTCACTGCAACTCACCAAATCGCTAGTATTTCAGTGATGCCACCTTTTAACATTTGAATTTCGAAATTAATCGAACTTAATTTTAAAGTGCCAATTGCGATTTTTGTGTTAAAACAAAGATAAAAAAATTAGATTAACTAGCAATAATTTTTCTGTTGATCCTTTGCCTTATTATTGTGCAAATTGTAAATTCATTGCTGCCAATTTGAGTTGAATAAAGTGGCAACGCCAAAAGCCAAAATAATGACGAGAAGCCGATCAAATGTTGGTAAATTTTATTATTCTTCCGAAATTGATATATTTAAAATAAAGGGAAAAGCATCGAGCAGATGTCCAGATCGAAATTTGCTTGGCTTTTATGATGGAGCACATGGACCTTGCCTTCAATTTCACAATGGGCGATAGAAGAGTAGTGGCTACAGCCTGATACAAACTAATTTTTAATCTAGCCAACCATTCCTCCGGTTGCTTGAATTGAATAATGCGTGGCCCAATGTTACTTTTGAGTACAGTATCACTTAACAATATAATCTTGCCTACATATATATCACCTGATTTAGAAAGAAGGTCTGATGCTGCACTCCATCGCCTTACGGATTTGCTTCTTCCCTAAATCGTCGGTTGTCATTTGTCCTGCAAGAATCATCTTTTAATTAGAGCAAATATTTTTGCTAACATTTGCGTAACAGTGCAGCAGCTAGAGGTGCAAGGTATCATTCTTATTATGGCGCGCGGAAAATTTGAATTTTTTGTGTGGGAAAAAGAAAAATTGACCTCAGTTACAGAAAATTAAGTTTGTTTTGTTTAAAAATGAACTAATCAATTGGTTTTCATTTCAAAATATTAATGTAAAACGCATAAAAAGGCTTAATCTAATTGCACTTGCGGAACGTCTACCCTACGCAGCCAAGTTCGAAAGGGCTTGTGAACATCTTTAAAATATAAAATCGCTCGAAGTTCTGTGGCATGGCGAAAATTTTCGAGCTATTTGGCAAATCGCTAGAAGCCAAATCGCTAGTGAATTCTGTGGCACCCATGATAAAATTTTCTTGAAAGCGGAACAATAAATGACTCAAATGAATTTTTGGTAGTCTTTAAATTTACTGGAACCTTCAAAGTAAAACTAAAGATTGGAGGAATTGAAAAATTAAAAGTTCAAGTACCGCACCCGTTAAATCAGATTGTTTTTAACATGCTCTCAATTATTAAAAAATTTAAAGGAGCTTCCATCCGGAGTTTTGATTTCTCGAAAAAACCAGTGAACCAAAGGTTTTGGTTCGAAATTGCTTGATACCCAATTTCAGCGCATTTCATACTGTTTTAAAAGTCTATCTTTAGAAAAAAATTCGTTCTACAACGACCAAAATCAACCACATTCGATGACGACCAATTTTTCAAACTTTTCAAACTTTCTTATTTAGTGATTTTTTTTTACAAACTTTCACGCTTCTTTTATTAGAATTTTTTAGGTTGGACTCATTTAAGAAATGATTTATTTTTATGTTGGAAAACATTTTTACAACATTTTCTGCTCATTGTGGCAACTCACTTGAAAAAAAAAAAATGGTTTTATTTTGGCAACATTTTTTTGTTTTTAAAATATATAAATTTTGCTTTGTCCATAAGATATTTATTTACAAAACCAAAGGTTAATTTTGATGAATCAGGGGTTTTTTTTTTTTTGAGACACAAAGGGCTTGCTTTGTGAACGAAATCGTTTAAAAGGGAGTCCACTTGAATTGGGTTTTAGACGGGACTTTTTCGCCCAGTGTAGGCTTGAAATGTTTTTAAAGATTATGATATATGGTCATTTCTTGAACCAAACATTTTTCCAAAAAAAAATTAGGTTCGGTTAGGACCAATATTTTTATACGGACGTTCGACTAGGGGACTAAAACTAGAAAAATGTTGTCTTTGCGACAGGGTATGCCTTGTCTTTCCATTTTCCATTTGCAGAGTCAACCATTTGCCGTAGCAGCAGGTGGGTTGTGAGTTTGTAGGTGTGTGGTGTGGGTTGGTGCAAGACTGGGAAGAAGGGTTAACAGTGACTTAAAGTTACAATCAGATTTATCGACGTAAAGAGCTCATGCCCATGACACCCACTCTTTTTTTATTTAATTATAAAGTTCAATTCAACTGACAAAAATCTGTTCTAAGGTGCTCGGTTTTTGGACCGGTTTTCATGCAAGTTTTCCAGCTGGGGTCTTACTTGTTCTAGTCAATATTAGTTACAACAAATTATTATTCTACGGTAACTCCATCGTACAAATAGCTTTTTACTATAAATGTTATAAAATACAATGCGGGGTTGTGTTTTAGGCTTTTAAGTATTTTCTGGCCGATCTGAATGAAATCAGTTTGTAATCTCTTTAGGGCAAATAAATGAAAAAAACTTTTTAAACCGATGTATTTACGATTCGTTTTGTGGGCTCTACGGCGGACACAAATTGAAATAAAATTTTCAAACTCGGGAAATCGCTTGGTTGGAAATGTCAAATAATATTTGACTCTCTTGATTGACTGATTTTTATACTGATTCCATACTGATTGAGGCTGTACTGATGGCAGTGCAAAGTTTTTACTAAATATTAGTCGTTTTCCGAATGACATTTGACATTCAAATTATGAGTAGTTCCAAACACTAGATGGACCACTCTGTATATTTATAACAGTCAGTCCTGACTGATTCACTGACTGACTGATTGGCAATCAACGCAGAGCCCTAACGGTAAGAGATAGAAAGCTGTAATTTGGTCAGGAGTTTCCCCTAGTGTAAGACGGGGTTTTGGAAAATTCCACTTCTAAGGGTTGGAAAAGCGTCGCAAAAGTTTGCTTGTTCTCATACTGGTTACTACCCGACACACTTATAGCGCTAAAGTATGGACGATAAAGGTGAGGGGATCGTTTCCCAAATGGTTTTAACGCAAAGAAGGAACAGTCTTGTAACTTTGAAGTCAATATACTAAAAATATTTAACCGCAGTTAAGTTCTAGTTTTAAGCTCAAATTAAGACTAGAAAAAGTTACAGAAAGAACTAATTTTTGAGTGAGTATCCCGAATAACCGAAAAATTATCAATTTAAAAGCTACGCTACCTTGCCTCTTACCAACTTTAATCCAAAGCTTATTGACAACCTTCTGACCGTATGAGCCATCCGTTCCCATCATTTAGCATCATCAGAGCAATCATCATTTAAATGATCTGCTTATTTTGACTTCATCATTTACAATTATTATTTTTATTTAGACACTTGAGTGTCTGTATGTCGTCTCGTATTTTGTTTTCCTTTTTGTGGGTAAAACAGTAGCTGGCTGGCTGGCCACACAGAGCAGCAGCAGTAGCTTTGCTCATCGTCGGTGCGTGCAAGTCAAATACGCCTAATCCCGCAGCTCAAGTGATTGAGGTGATTTCGTTTTCTGATCATCATCAACATCAACATAATCATCAGCTACATCAGCCCAACCAAAACCCGAATCAACAACAACTGCTTCAAGCGTAGGGCAAATATTTATCTTTGGTCGTCGCCAAGAAATTAGTAATCATCAGGCATGGCATAATTTGTGCTTCTCTTCTGCGCCCATCACAAATATTTAGATTGGTTGCTAGGGAAAAGGTCATAAGAATGTGCCCACTCATGGCCTTTGTGTGTGATCGCTCGATCTCTTTCTCTGATCACAAAGCCAGGACAATAACAAGACAGAAAGGGCTTGTCACCATTTCTACTCTTTGGTAGACCATGATCCTGAAATCGTTTGCCGCTTTTGAAGTTGCACAATCAAGTGGTATTTTTTTTGTTAAGGGGTAGAAGGAGGATGAGATTCAGGCCACCTGCGTGGCAATTAACTAAATATTTGTTATTGTTATGGCAATCTCTCTCTCTCTCTGTGAAGGGTAGCCATAATAAACACATGAAAAACGCCCTAAAAATAGACTTGTTATGGTTAGGGGTAAGAAGCCAATTGTCTCCACTAAAGCTGGATACCTTCACTTAGTTGAGCACTTTGTGTAATTGTTTATTTAGTTTCTTTTTAAGATACGTAAATGAAATTAAAATGGCAATGAGCTGGAATCAGCAGATTTTCGTTAATTTCGGTAGTAACAACATTGTCCAAGGCCGCAGGGCACAGCAGGAGCACGAGCACCCACCATCCACCACCCAACTCTACTTGATGCCACTTTTGCAGCCCACAAAATCTCACACGCACACGCAACACCACCCCCCTCATCATTTTGGTATTGTTGCCGTTATAATTTTTCATAATTTTCCATTATTCAAACACTTGAGTATGAAGGAAGGGTCCTGGCTGTGGGCTCAACTCTCGCGGGACTTTAGCCGCAAAGTGCGTTTGTGGCCTTTGGGCACACACAGCAGCGGGGGGGTTGGCGGGCGGAGAGTCCTTTCGATGTTTGCTTTACAGTTTTGGCTGTCGAAGCGTGTAACCATAGACAAATATTATGGCTAAGAGAGAAAATTGCCCTCGAAGCTGCATAAATTTACACACAGCCAGAAAAAAAAAAGAAGAAAAAAAAAACATGGGATGTGGAGCCGGGGAGAGACAGGTGCAGGTTAAGCTTTTAAAAGGTCGCCAAGCCAAAACCGTGTCAGCGATTAGTTAAGAAAAAAATATATTGTATATATTCAAGTAAAAACTGTAATGAATTTACAATTTTTTCCCCCAGTTTTTGGTCATTAGGGAAAAGTTGTGCTCTAAAAAATATTACATTTTACTTTTAGCTTTATTTCTGACCTAATTGAAAAGGATTTTATGCGTGAAAGAGGCTTCTAAGTGAATCAAGCAGGAGAAACCTACAAAGCCTTAGACAAGCAAATCATCTTCTGGGTGACGAAGACTTCAGAACAAGGCAAAAACGCTTAGGGAAATCACAAAAATTATAAAATTAAAAATGTTACACTCTAAAAGTGTGGGACAGAACAGTTTTTCGTCAGCTTCCCTTTCAAATCTTTCATCACAATTTCGTATAGGGCTTAAATGTGTCATTTATAAAGTGTTTTAGCCCAGTTCCACTGCCACATATACTAAGTACATTAACAAATTTTGGTGTTCCATTGCTAAAAATTCCGTTAATGTAAAGTTAATGTTAAAATTTGAGTGACAGCCAGCTGAGCTACTTTGTTTTAGTTGTAATAAATGTGTAAATTGTCTAAAGACATAAAAATAAAACTAAATTTTGCATTAGAGGTAATAATTCAAAATCAAAAATCATTTGCGCCAGTTAAAGAATGCCGTATTGTACTTCTTGCTGGCAGAATTGGCAAATTAGATTGGATCCCGCAAAGTTTCTACATCTCTTGCAGCACGTATAATTTATATGAATAAAGGTTTTAAAGGACTTTTATCCAACAATTTTATTATTGCTCAGAACCAGCGGTGGGCACTCTTTTGTATTCATTGCTCTGAGAGTTATTTTTAGGTAACTGAGCGTCACTCAGAGGCATAAGAAATTGCCTCGCTTCAAAGGGCGTTATAACAAAATCCGTTCGTACTTTCAGACGGCGCAGCAAGTGCAGAGACTCGCTGATATCCTTTGAACAATGCTAGTTGAGTGATTTCCCAAAATGATGGCATCTCTTTTGTGTCCATTTGCCTGGGACCACTAAACAGATTTATCATTGAATTTTCACAAATTTCAAATATTACGGAGATTCATTGACATATCGATAGAAAATTGAGTAGTTTATGTTAACATTGAGTAGTTTAGGTAAAGTTTCTCATCATGAACTGATGCCCAGCCAGAATTTTTTTAACCTTTTTGATGACATTCAAGTCTTTTTCGAGTCCTCTGTCTGATTAAAATAGTTATAAGTGCGCTAGTTTTCGGATCATAAATTATACTTTTGTCGGATGAAAATGGTACCCTAGAAGAATCATTTCTATATCTTCTTTCTCATCAGTTTCGAGTCGTATATAAATGAATCACATTTTAAACATTTGCATGATTCAATTTCGAGTCCTCCTTAAGTTGCACATGAAATGAATATCTTTTCGATCATCAAAAACGATCTAAAAAGACACATCAAGGTGATTCTTGTTAAAATGATCTTCCAAACTGGGTGGGAGTACATCCTTAAGGCCCATGCGGACATCAGAAGTAACGAGAAGTGTCATACAAAAATTGAGGGAAGAAGAAGCAGAAGTTACAATTTAGCCTCTTGAACTTTTTGCAAGTACGGAGGTGCGAAGTTGAATGTCACACTTAACAGTCAATGTTACGCTTAACAGCACATTTGGGTAGACTATGTAAATTGGCTGTGGGCCTTATTGTGCTTTGAGCAGCAGACGCAGCATTGAGAATGCACCATGTCAAGTCACTCTGCATCGAAACATTGGAGTGCTTTAGGCTAAACGGATTTACAATAAATTAATATAAAATAACTTGGAAACAAAAGCGAAAGAGTCGTTTGAAATTGTTTTCCCATGAAAAAAGTTTTTTAATTTTGGCGGTCAAAGAGCGGAATGTCATTTGGGATCTTTCCCACCCCAAGCATTCGGACTTATATTTTGTGAACAAGGCTTGGGGAGAAGTGGCCGAGTTTCTACAAAAAAACAACTTGACATCATAACAAAATACAGATGATCGAACAGTGTGACCCACCGCCAGTGAAACTAAAAATAAAACAACATAAATTTACATAAGTTTTTCTTAAGTCTGGTCACACTACTCTAACGTTACACGGTGAAGAAAAAAAAGGACGAAGTTAGCTAAATTACGTACTTCGGATGTCCGTATGGGCCTTTAGCATTAACATTTTATTTACTTAACATTTTGATTTTGTATGGGAGTACTGTGTCACATCACATCACATTGACATGGATGTACATTAGGTTTGACCCCCAGAGTATGAAATTTTTAAGGTCGTGGTCTCACAAAAGTAAAAAAAAAAGTTGAGTTTTAACTGGCGCTAATAGTCTCTAAAGTTTTTGTATATAACTTATACGCGGTGTTGCCTATTATCATATATTTTTTTCATTAATTAGTAGTCGGCGTTGATTTTATTTAAAAACTATTCGAATTTGAAAAACAAGACTACTGCCCTATGTTATTTTTAAAGATACATTGAGATTGAGATATATAAAGATAATTGAAATGACCTAATAATTTCATTGTAAAAATTTGTATTTGTATCGTTTTTCAAAATGGTGCCCACTTTTTCTCAAGTTCTACCGAACCGGTTTTAATGAAGTAGGACTTTATGGACGCAGAATTAACGTGGCTATCGTCTCTACCTCAATCCTTGAGAAAAAAAAATTTTACTATTTTTTTGTACACTGGACTGCAAAAAAAAATGGTCTAAATTCTATTTTTCGTTTTTAAAAAGGCCGCCATTTTTTCAAATTCAATTTTATTTTCACAATTCTGTTACGGGAGATAAAGGCATTCATACTAACCAACTTTCTATCTTCCGTTTTGCTTTCTGATATTTGTAACACCCGAAAACGTGGGCACCATCGACACATCTTTTTTTGGAAGAGCCTACTTTGAATCCCGAGAACTTTTTGAAAAGCCCTCGCATTTACAAATTTTTAATTTTGTATTTTTTATAATGAATTGTATAAACAAATAGCAAAAAAACAGAATTACAAAATCTCTTCCCGATTTCTCTTCACGAATTTCTAAAAAACATGTAAAATTTAGCCCTCTAGACCAGAAGAGGGCCTTAAAGAATGGTAAAATATTTAAGATATCGACTAAAAATACGTCCTACACTCAAGCGATAAAAAAACTGAAAAATAAAAAATAAACAAATTTTTCAGCTCTAGGGGTCGAATGGTTGAGCCGTGTGATGGATTAAAGAAATGGAGAAATTTTTCTCTTTTATAACATTTCTAAAATTTCCTTCGTGAATCTCATCTATAACTTATGTAGAATATGTGCTTGAAATGATCTTTTTTATACATAAAAACACGCATATTTAAAGGGAACACTTTTTTCCAAAATATAATTTCAAATACAACGGTTAGTTAAGTTTTGCCTTGGTATTAAAGATTGTAATACTTGATGAGTCCTTCTGAAATCTATATTTGCGGAGCGGGTTAGTTCATTTTTGGTTCATTAGTTAGTTTATTTGGACCTTTGCGCCGAAACACCTCCATTCAGTGTTCAGATTAATAATTCGATGTTTTTCAGAATTAGTAGGAGTAGTGTGTGGTATTTTGCTTGTTTTTTGGTTATCTCATCGACGTCCCTTTCATATACCCATACTGCTTATTAATTGCTTTTTGTTGTTAGGTGTGACCAGAGTTTTCAAATATATTATACCACACACCCTTCAGCCTTCCCTTGGCGCTTATGATTAGTCGTCCGTCTTGTGTGTTGACTTTTTGAAAAGCTTCTATATATAAAGCCAACTCGCCGCGTTTCAGTCGTAAAGCTTTGAAACTGCTGCGTGCTAGCCTACTTTACGGGCATCTTTTTTTGTTTATAACTTAAAAATTCATAACTTCTGAACTAAATGTCTCCATCTTTTTGAAAACACCAAAATTTAAGTTATATTTAGCAATAAATTGTTTATCCTTAAACAATATCATGGTGGTTAACACTTAAAACGAGCTTACGTTAAAGTCGGCTCTAACCGACTTCGTTATCCTCCTAAAAACATGTTTAACAGTGTTCTCGCGTTCTTTAGTGTGACCATCAAAGTATGCAACATTTTTTTAGGTGGTAGCGGGGAGGGCTTGGTTCACTTTTTGCTTATAACTTGCGAACCGTTCATCCGATCTTATCATTCCTTCGGCAAATCGATTCATTTTGCTACTTACAACTATCTCTAAGTACGATCCTCTCTCTTTAAAACTGTAAGATATAACTTTTTTCCGATTGCGGGCGGGAGAGGCGTGGCCGAAATTTGAAACAAACTGATCTGCGTGCAGATAAAAGAAGCATTTGTCCCATACATGTCAAACCTCTATCTCTTACCATCTCTAGTCTAGGTGTTCATACAGACAGACGGACGGACGGACGGACGGACGGACGGACGACAGACGGACAAGGCTAAATCGACTCGGCTGTTGATGCTGTCAAAATATATATACTTTATAGGGTCAAATATTCCTTCTGCCTTTACTACCCCTTTTTACTCTCGGTTATTTAAATAATTTTACAACACTTACTTAATATTATTAAATATTATTTTAAAATCTATAAAATTATAATTTGAGTAGCTACGTAAAATACTTTTCACCAATATCAACTTGAAAGCTGTCCGATAAACCAAACCTGAATCCCGTTTTTAAAAAACCCTTTTTTCCATTTTTCCGTTTTTGACGATTTTTGAAATTGTGTATAAAATTAACAAAAAATTTTTGTGCAAAACCGCAAATTACGTTTTGGTTCGTCATTGAATTTTTTTTCTTAAAATGAAAAATAAAAAATTTTTTAACTGTTCGGTATATAAAGAATGACCCAATTGAGAGCTACTTGGCTCTCTTTTTGATCTCTCTCTTCTCAGCTCAACGAAGCATAAGTGGCCATCTAGCCGTGCACCTGGCTAGCGCGTCATTCCATAAGGTTGAGTGCATACGGCACCGGGCTCAAATCCCAGTCAAGCCCGAACTAATTATACCCTTGCAAAGGGTATTATAATTTTGCCCAGAAGTTTGCAACGCATAGAAATATTCATTTCCGACCCTATAAACTATATATATTCTTGATCAGGGTGACGAGCTGAGTCGATTGAGCTTTGTCCGTCCGTCTGTCTTGTCTGTCCGTCTGTCTATTTCTACGCAAACTAGTCTCTCAGTTTTAAAGCTATCGAGCTGAAACTTTGCACAGAGTCTTCTTTTTACTGCACACTGCTAATATGTCGGAACCGACCGGATCGGATGACTATATCTTATAGCTGCCATAGGAACTATCGGTCAAAAGTGGGTCTTTGTGAGAAAAACTTTTTTGTTTTTAATGTTAACGTGTCTCACTTCAGCGATTATTATTATTATACGCTTTTACACAGATTTGAAAGTTTTTGTCAAAATCGGATGACTATATCTTATAGCTGCCATAGAAACTATCGGTCGAAAAGTGGGTTTTAATGAGAAAACTTTTTTGTTTTTAATGTTAACGCGTCTCACTTCAGCAATTATTAATATTATACGCTTTAATATAGATTTAGAAGTTTTTGTCAAAATCGGATGACTATATCTTATAGCTGCCATAGGAACTATCGGTCGAAAAGTGGGTTTTATTGAGAAATTATTTTTGTTTTTAATGTTAACGTGTTCTCTCTTCAGCGATTATTAATATTATACGCTTTTACACAGATTTGGAAGTTTTTTGTCCAGATCGGATGACTATATCTTATAGCTGCCATAGGAACAATCGGTCGAAAAGTGGGTTTTATTTAGAAAAATTGTTTGTTTTAATGCTGGCGTTCTTAAACTGTGGTGTATTAAAACATTTGCAAGGGTATTTAAAAAATTTTAAAAAAAAGTTATTTTGTTTTTTTTTTTTTTTGTGTTTTTCTGAAAAACTTAAATAAAAGGAGTCAGGGTGGAGGTGGGTCATTGGAAGCGATGTTTCCAATTCCTATGGAATATATGGGTGGAGGGAGAAGCAGCAAAGCAAAAGAAAGAGTATTTCTCCTTTCCCTATTCAGCCCAAATGTGGGGAATCCGCCCACACCTGATCCAAGTGCATGAAAAGCAAGATTAACTCAAATCATGTTCTCAGAAATGGAACAATATCAACTCAATTTGAGTTTTTGCGCTCTCAAAAATTGTTCTTTAGTGAGAGTATTGTTCTTCCAAAGGAGAAACGTTCATGCATACTTTTTGGTAACGATTGTGCTCGTTTTGAGTCCAATGTTCTCGGTTTTTTCCCTTTGTGTATGTTTACGATTATTAGCCACGCTCCCATTTTCACTTTCGCAAAAGTTTTGCGATTTGAAACCCAAATCTGGTCGAAAAACCGAGATTAGTTCTTGAAATATTTAAAAGTTCATTTCCCAAAATTGTTCTCATGCTGAGACTCACAGGCGTGGGCAAGCAAAGTTGCAGATTAAAGCGTTTAAAACTTGTGATGATATTCATCATAGTTTACATCATCATAGTTTACATTCGCTTTTGGATCAAGATTTTGTACACTTATCTTATTTCTAACATTTTAATATTCTTTATCCCAAGTTTAAAATCTCTATATTTGCTTTTTGTGTTCATGGTTTCATGAGGCTAAGGCCCTCCTTTGGTTGGGCGGGAGGTGGGCTGCCATTTAGCCTGGAATTTGCGCTTAACTGGGTATAAAGTTACACCCAGCCAGCTTCTGCTGGAGTACTCGATCGCAAATTTCAAAAATATGTAAAAGTTAAAGCCAAAGTCAAAATTACCGTAAAGAGAGGGCTAAGAATGTAAGCGCAGTTTCACCTTTCCCAAAAAAAGTCTTCCACCTCCACCTGCGCTTTAATTAGTGCTTCACCTGCGACCGTCAACTGGGGAATGTGCGTAACAAGCAATTTTCATGGCTGCGCGATTTTAATCCAACAACACGACGAAAAATGTCGACAGTTTTGCCAGCGGCTGGCAACTCTCTCTCTCTCGCAGTGTGCTAGGTCCCATTGGTGACGAAGTTTCCAACCGACTTGTGTTGCCAATTTTCACTAATTAGAGAGTCGCTCACACACACACGGAGGCAGAAAGGCAGCCGCCATTTTGTAGGTCCCTGCAGGGTCCCTCTCCCCCCGCTTCCATCACTCTAGCAGATTTTTCAATGTTTTGGCTTTTGACTGAATAAAAAAAACTATTTTTTTTGTCTCCCCCCCCCCTTTTATGTTACGCTAGCCTGAGCTTTGGAAAAACATGGAAATTAGACGGAGGGGACACAGGTGCAGCGATTAACGAAGCGCAAAGCTATCATAGCATCGATTGCAGTGCACTCGATGTTGAGGGTTTTTGCCACATTTTACGCTGGAATGCACATTTTTGGTAATCCAACACAAAACGCAGTCAACTTTGGTCAGCAATTCGGTGCGGCGGCGGCTGCTGCTGCTGCTGCTGCTGACCAAAGACCAAACAATAACACAGGCCACACCACATCACCCTGCCATCATCATACCATCTCCTGTCTAGCCGTGGGACGACCATAAAGCGCTTTTGTAGTTAATTAAAAATCAACTGCCGTCGGTCTGTTTGTTCAATGGATTTCATGCACACGTTTCCAATGTGGCCCAAGCACTTTTCTCGCCAGGATTTTCAAGCCGTATCAGCGATTTATGCGCTTTTGGTTGGAAAAACCTGTGGAAATATTTGCACCTTCAAGGCGTCCCCATGCATGCCAAAGTCCGCCATTTTGTTGTCCATTCATTGATCCCGTTCCGCCTCTCTATCGCCTCTTCCTGTGTTTATTTAATTTCACCAAAAAATTGTTGCTCTACGCGCGGAATTTTTGTGCGTTTTATTGGGCGCCCGCGGTTCGGGCAAAATTGTTCTAGCCTTAGTCAGATTTTAAATGCCGGGTAAGCTACCAGAGGCGTTGTTGGAAGGGAGGGAGGGGTGTGGTGGCCAGACTATATATATAGCTATATATATAGAGAGTTTTGCTTCGTGTTGGCCGTAGAAATTACGGGATTAGCAAAGCGTGCGAGCGCGCTTTTTTTTTTTTTGCTGCACACACACACAGTTTCCATACGGATTAGGGTTCAATGCGGTTGATTTTTGACCAACATTTAATTAAAATATGCAACTTTAATTAGTAAATTCAATGGAAATTCAATTTTTTTAGATTTTATGGATTATTAAGGCTGTGTGTGTGTGTGTGCTTGTGTGTGTGTGTTGACTTAATTAAGCTGACTAAATCACAAAAATTCATTGGCTGCCACGCCCACTCAATTTATATATATCGCGCGTGTTTTGTGTGTTGTTTTAATAACTTAAGCTTATAAAATTATGAAAATTATGAAAATAAATAGCTAACACAAAACACACATAAAACGAAAAGAAACAAAGTGTGTGAGAGAGAGAGAGAGAGCGGGTTAGTGGAGGTATGGTCAAATATGTTATTTCAATTTATTCCCCAGTGGATTTCAGTTCTTTCTATTGTCTATTTGCTGCCCTAAGAATTTAAGAATTTTTCAGAGGTCTCAACATGGTTTTTAGTTCATACTTAGGCCTGTTTCCGTTTTCGATTTCGATCAAATCATGCGGAATCGGAATTGTTGAATGGTCTCGCTTCCAAAAAGCGACTGTGTTATTTGACATTTAACCTCAAAATCCCAATTACCTTCATTTGATCCCCTGGAAAAGTTAAAACGAATGTTCTTTAATCGTTTCTTAGAAATCACAACTATTACCAAATCCGATTAATCGGATGCGGAAATGGGAACAGGCCTGACTTAGAAAAATATAGATCAAATATCTGGTCCAACATCATATAGTACCAAGGATGCAATTGGGTTCTCAACCGAACTGAACCAAACCGTAAGCGAAACGCAATTTCAGCTGATAAACCAAACCGCTAAACTAACCATTAGATGAATATGTGGACTGACTCACTAAGATATTTAAAAGCCTATCTGAGTTCAATATGAAATACCAAATTCACAAATGTAGCTTCTTTAAGAGGCAATCGGAACATCTAGGACATATTATTTCGCCGGATGGAATCAGACTAAACCCAGTAAAAGTTGATATTATACAAAGAATACCACATCCAACTACTGTGCAACAAATACATTCTTTACTCGGACTCACTGGCTTTTATAGAAAATTTATAAAACACTATAGTAGAGATGCCTTCCCGCTAATAGCATGTTTAAAGAGGGATCCAAAATTGCATTTTATAGAATCGTTTTCCAAGCTTAAAAAAACACATATAAGTCGAGGCCAGTACTAGCATATCCCAACTTAAGTAAACATTTTACGTTAACTACTGATGCTTGTATTGCTGATCATCCTATCGCATTCGCTTCCTGCGCACTTAACAATCATGATCCAAATTTTAGCATGATAGAAAAGGAGCTGTTGAGTATAGTCTGGGCAACTAAGTATTTTAGACCTATTTCTTTACGGAAGGAAATTCTATATCCAAACAGACCATTGTCCTTTAGAAACGACGAACCCAACCGAAAACCATAAAGAAAACACCGTTCAGTTTGGTTCATTTAAGAACCGGCTTGCATCCCTGGTACTAGGACCATTGGATTGATATGTGATCCATATTTTTCTGTGTATGAACTAATTTAAGTTTTTTCAAACAGGTCTGTTCCCATTTCAGAGTGGATTTAAAAGTAAAACGATTGTATTTCCGAATCGTTTTCATTTGACGTTCCCCGTTTCCGAGTGAAATAGAAATCTATTTACTTTTCGAATGAAAGTTCGAATCGTTTTCGAACTATAATTCAGTAATGGTAACATAAGCAATTTCGATCACCACTGCGCATGCCCTGATGCGGAATTGCGAACAGCTCGGTTTCATTTCGATCGTATTTGCTTTCGTTACATGCTATTTCTGGGGTAACACTTTAAAATAATTAATTTTAAATCAAATTGAATGCCCAAATAATTTTATGGTTACTTTAAAATCTTCTCAAAATATGACTTATTAATATAAAAACGAGAAGGCCAAGCTAACTTCCTCTTTGCCGAAGTATTTATACCCTTGCAAATGTTTTAATACATCAGAGTTTAAGAACGCCAGCATAAAAACAAACTGTCCCCCCCAAGTTCTCACTCCCTCCCGGCGCCGCAAACCCGCCGAAACAATCTCACGCCCGGTCCGGCACTGTAGTCCCTCCTCTTGTGCGTTAAAGCACACACGCCAGGGGGGGGGAAGCGGGCCCCGTGGCGAAGCCATTTACCTTTTACCTTTTAACTATTTTTCTAAATAAAACCCACTTTTCGACCGATAGTTCCTATGACAGCTATAGAATATAGTCATCCGATTTTGACCAAAACTTCCAAATTTTTGTAAAAAGCGCAAATATTAATAATCGCTGAAGTGAGACACGTTAAAATTAAAAACAAAAAAGTTTTTCTCATTAAAACCCACTTTTCGACCGATAGTTCCTATGGCAGCTATAAGATATAGTCATCCGATCCGGTTGGTTCCGACATATTAGCAGTGTGTAGTAAAAAGAAGACTCTGTGCAAAGTTTCAGCTCGATAGCTTTAAAACTGAGAGACTAGTTTGCGTAGAAACAGACAGACAGACGGACAGACGGACGGACAAAGCTCAATCGACTCAGCTCGTCACCCTAATCAAGAATATATATAGTTTATAGGGTCGGAAATGAATATTTCAATGCGTTGCAAACTTCTGGGCAAAATTATAATACCCTTTGCAAGGGTATAAATATTGGATAGATAAAAAATATAACCGTTGAGATGTAAATTGAATTTTACAAAGGCACAACTTTTAAAACCGAATAATTTAATCGTTTTTGGAAACGGGAACAGTATCAATTCCATTTCACATGATTTGATCGAAATAGAAAAAGGGAAAAGGGCTGAAAATTTGAATTTGAAAGATGATATTTCACAACATCATTGAGCCGAAATAAACAAGCATATTTGTTTGGTTTGCCAAGCCGGAACTACAACATTTTTTTAAAAAAAAAACAAACTAAGCGTGGTTATTTGTCAACATCAGCCTTAAGATCTGCCGTCAGTTTATCTTTCAGCCGCATGTGTGCGCTCGACCTTAGTTTAAATTAAATTTTGCTGATGGACCCTATACAAGGGGGACTACTTATAGACCGAATTAATCCCTAGCGATACCGGATTGATGTAGCTCCCTATGTTCACCGACCCCTTAATATACCTGTCATCAGACTACATTTCTTTCTAGAAAATTTGCCAATTGATTTGTGTGAGTATCCCACTTCCTCTTCTCCATATTCTGTACGATATTTTGCGTTTGTAAGTAGCACTTACATAAGAAATTTAAAGATAATCAAAGGTTTTCTAGGAATTCAATTTTCAAAGTGTCCGGGGGGTTACCGACTTACTTAAGAAATCATAATATTCCGAACTTGAAAACGGTAACGGGACTTCATAAAATATATAATAAACTCTGAGTGAACCACTGAACCAAACAGAAACCGTGGTTTAGTTAGCCACAAAAATCATGTAATGAACCGAACTGGCGGTTCCGAACTGTGTGAACCACTAAACCGAACCAGTCCGTATTTTCGAACGGCTTGCATCCCTGTATAGAACTATTGTTTTCATATCAAAGTGATACTGAAATCAATTCCAAACTATGCAAAAAGTCGATGGAGCAAACACAAGTACGAAAAGATTTTTTATACCCATTTCTCGAAGAGTAAAAAAGGTATACTAAAGTCTTGCAAATGTATGTAACAGGCGTAAGGAATCATTTCCGACCATATAAAGTATATACATATATTCTTGATCAGCATCAACAGCCGAGTCGATTTAGCCTTGTCCGCCCGTCCTTCCGTCCGTCCGTCTGTCTGTATGAACACCTATATCTCGGAAACTATAAGAGCTAGAGCTAGAGAAGTCTGACATGTAGACTTCTATTGTCTGCACGCAGTTCAAGTTTGTTTCAAATTTATGTCACGCCCACCCCCGCCCCCACAATAAAAAATGTTGTACAACTTCCATATTTTTTAAGGTATCGAGTTCAAATTTATAACTTAGATTTATATTAGCAATAACTATAATCCCTGAAATTTTCATCAAGATCGGATAAAAAATAGCGAAGTTAAAAAAATGTTGCATACTTTTCGGATGTTCACCGTCAAGAACGCAGGAACGCTGTTAAACATTACTTTTCATGAGTAACGGGTATATCGAAGTCGGTTAGAGCCGACTTTAACTTTTTAACGCTCTCGTTTATTAAATGTTTGTTATTTTGAATTTTCCTAATTTTTAAGTTCCTAATTTTTTAGGTTGTGGCCGTGTGTGCCCTAACGGTTAGTGTGCTTGACTGCTGGGCGAGAGGTCGTGAGTCCGACCCCGCCTCGAAACATCTAATGAAAGGTTTTTTTTCTTTCTTAAGTAAAATAGCTTTTACACATCCGGTCACCTTCACCAGCTCTTTTCTCCAGCTGCGAAATAACTAGCCATGAAAAAGCAAGTTCTCAAACTTTGCCGTTCAGATTCGACGTTAAACTGTAGGTCCGTTTCGCTTGTGCGAAAAATTTAAAGAGATTGAGAGAAGCTTGGCTTGACCCCTTTGGGGCTGTATAGCCAATTTTACATTTACATTTTTAGGTTACTAGATTTCTACTTTCTATTTTTGGATCTTCCATTTTTTCTTATCCTCAATATCTTCTTCCTAGTTTCTGATCTCCCAGTTTTTGATATCCGGTATTTATTTGCCTAAGACGCACACACATACAAAGCTTCTGTCACTTGGCGTTGGCCGTTGATGTGGGGTTTTGCTATTTCCTTTGGAATTCCCAAGCAGCACTGCTTGGTTCAGACTTAGATACAGAAACCTCCAAGTCAAAGTTTTAGGGTATTCTCCTAGTCGAGTTCGGGCCACCTTAAGCTTATACTTATTTATTCATTTACCATTTACACATTTTTCCAACCCACTAAGTGGGAACATTTTTTGGGGGGCTTTTTATTTTTTTTTTGTTAATTAGGCTTTGGCCACACCCACCTAATAAAGCTTGCCATGGCACCTTAACCCTTTTGCTTTGTCCTCCCCTCCCCCACACCATCAGCATCTTTTACTTAGGTTAATTAAAACAAAAGGCGTCTGTCGTGTTGCTTAGGGGTTAATGTTGGTTGAGTGGTGCGGCGTGGGTATGTGTTATGTAATCACCCTCCTGGACAGCATCTATCTTGTCATTTTGTGCCTGGCCAACGGGGTGGAGCCAAGTCAACAATACTCTCTTTCTCTTTCGTTCTCTGCCTTTTATGCTGTTTGCCCAATCCCAATGCAATGTTAAATTTTTGCAACCCTTGTTTGTTATCATGTTATTAAATAAATACTCAAATTGCTATTATTGTTGCTGTTGCCCAGTTTTGGCCAGGTAAAAACAAAAAGGGAAAAAGGGGAAAAGTTTAATTAGAAAAATTAGCCAGAGTCAAAAAGTTGGTCTTCTTTGAACTCAACCAAGTTGATTTTGGCCCAAACTGTTATCATTATGCTCAGCGAAAGTTGAAACGAATGCCACACCCCCCTCTCCATCTCCCACCAGCATGGGCAATGTTTATGCAGCAAATCGACTGAATTTGTTAAAATAACACAAGAGCAGAGGCAGAGGAGCAGCAGCAGCATTTGGCGGGGGTGGCGGCAAAAGGGCCAATGACATTGGAGAGTCAGAGAAATGCGCTAAACTTATAAGCAAGAAGATCCCCCAGCTTGAGCTCATTTAAGTTTGTATAAATTTGTGTAAATTTGTGCAGCTGTTGGGCACAAAAAAGGGAGCTGCTGCTGCTGCTGCTGCTCCTCATCTTGGTCCTCTGGCTTATTTGCTTAGGATGATGATAAGGATAGAGGAATGAAGGAAAGGAAAAAAAAATGGCGACGCCTTGGCAACGTTTGAAGCTGTGCGAGTTGGCAACTCGTTTGATGTTCTCTCATGCCCCAGTGCAGATGTCACAAGCCGAGAAATTTTAGAAATCTAATTTTGAAATTATATTTGATTTTTATATTGCTAAAACAATAATCTGTTTCTGATGTTAATTTAACATAAATGTAGGTAGAGATTTGTTTTAATTTTACACTGCTTACACGGCTTTATATAAACACACGGTTTTCTATTTACAATTTAAATACGGGTTGTCTCTTCACGATTTGCCGATACGGGTTTTTTTTCTGTCTTCCTTGTACATTTTATTAACAGAGTCTAACTAGAGTGTGACCATTCTTCGATGTTTTCGAAATACCTTAACACTAAAATATCGATATCCTTAACTTCTGGCTGTGATTTTAGAACAAACCCCAAAAAAAAATTTCCAAAGTATTCTATTAAAGTGTCGTTTATATTTCATCGGAATAATTGTCCAAATTCCGACTCCGCAAAACATCGATTTGTCAATTTCATATGGACTTATAATGCGTATTGTATAATGCAGTGTACGTTCAGGTGGCCCATGTCCATGCAACGTAAAAGAAATCTTAAATCACTAAAAAAAGTCATACAAAAAATACGATTTTTATTTTTAATAATAATACATAATAAACAGAAAAAATGAGGAGCGAAAATCAAGCTCAAATTAAATCTACACCTTTGGATTAAAATTTCAAGTACAAGTTGTAGTTAGTTTTAAGTACAACAGTTACAAAAAGGATGAGAACAATTCTAAAATTCATGAATCAATCCGAAAATACTCATTTCAAGTACGGATTCTACTAGATAGTGAAGAGTCCTCCATCGAGAATAAAGTTAGTACGAAATTCCGATGAAAAAGTAAAAGAGTAATATAAAATCCGGTAGCAAGTTGGAAACTGAACTAAGAAAATCTCTCTCTTACAAATACAGGCTAATGGGTAAACACATATACAAACATCTTGTGTCAATTTTCAAGTCAAACTCGGGTATTGGAATTTTAGTTTAAACATCAAGCTCAGTGTAATCTCGTATATTCTCGCAGAAAGCTAATATCGAGATCTAATCTTATATCAATATCGGACCCTCTTGATTGGAACTGAATGTGAAATTTGGTCGAGTTTGAATAACAAGCTAAAATTAATGCAGAGTTTTTGATATATGACAATTTCGAGCATAAAGCAAGCTCATCCGATTAGGGGACGGGGTCAACAAAAAGTATTAAACGAGGCGTAAGTTACAGTCGGCTCTAACCGACTTCATTCCAAAAACAATAAACAAACCCAAGAGCTTTGTATGTGTGTGTCTTAGGCAATAAATCGGATATCAAAAACTGGGAGATCAGACTAGGAGAGATATTGAGGATAAGAAAAATGGAAGTCAAAATAAAAGTAGAAATTATAAAAAATATAAATGTAAAATTGGTTATAAGCCCAAAGGGGTAAGCCAACTTTTAATCTTTAAATTTTTGACAAGCGAAACGGACGTACGGTTAACGTCGGGGCTTTTCTTTTTTTTTTTTTTTTTTTTTTTTTGATTTTCTAAATTCTAGAAGATACGAATCGTCGATCTTTCAATTAGGAGATATATTTTTTCAAATTTGAGGCGGGAGGGCGGGAATTTAAAAAATTTATCTGATCAAAAAATTTTCCATATGTAAACTCTATCTCTTGTATCTCTCTGAATTAGGTGTTATAGAGGAGAAAAATTTGTTTTAAAAATATGCGGACGGACGACGGACGGAGACACGGAAATATATTTGTTTTAATTTTTTTTGTTTTTTTTTAGTATACCCTTTTTACTCACGGAGTTTTTTTTTTCTTTTTGTGGGAATTTTTTAGTGCCTGAATATTTTTCCTATTTTTATTTCGATTTCCAGAGCGCACGAAAAATCAATTTTTACGTCGAAGCTCACATGAGTAGAAACACTTTTAAACTGTTTTGAAATCTTTATGTGAACGAAGAATTGTGCCGAAATAAATGTTTATGTCATCTGGAATAAGGCCTTTACACCTTTAAGACACCAGATCTTAATGAATATATTTTTGAAGAATGAAATTTACCATTGATAGAATTCACAAAGCATTCCAGTTTCCCTAGTTTAGTTCTTATAAAATTATTGTTTTTGAGATTCCTAGTTTTGGAGCTCTGATATTTTTCTTTTTGTTTATTTTCCCAGTTGTTTTCTCTCAAGATGGTGATTATTTTCAGATTCCCAATGATTCTTTCACCTTTTTGCACTACAAATTTAGTTGTTGTTGGTTTTTTTTTTCTTGCGATTTGATTGGTATTTTTCAATTCTTGATACAATACATTGAATAGTTTAAAACATAATTTAAAAAAATTGTTCGAAAAAAAATAAAATTTTTTTTATCGGAGTAAAGGAGTGGAAAATGCCTACAAACCGCGAACCAATGCTTCGTTGGAAAATCTGAAAACGCAGATCTGTCTATTTTTAGATCTGGTTTATAGTTCATATGGTGTGGTTTTGGGGGTTGAACATTAAAATGGTACTCCAATTCGCGGTTTTTTGGCTGGGTTTCAGGGGTTCAAAAATTTCGTTCTAATTTTGAGTTTACCTCAATTTATTTTTTTGAACTGCCGGTCCTGTTGATCCATGAGCAAAAGATCGAAAGTTTTTATGTAATTTATGAAAATTTTGAATTTATACGGTGGTGGGCAAAAATACAATCACCTTTTTACATAGCAGCTACAGTAATGAAGGTGAAGGCAACCGATTTATTTTGTTCTATCAAAGTGGCAGCGTGCAGCGCAACAAGTGCCGAAAACGCTGTTATACAGTCGTTGTGTTAACGTCGCAGTTGCATAGCCATTTTGGTATGCAACTCTGACATAATATTGCTTTTTAGTAATGAGCTACTAAAGATAAGTTAAAGAACTTATATACGTTACGGTCAATTTCTCATTTTCCAAACAAAAGCTTTGTATTTTTAACTCTGTACCAAAGGCTAGTATGTAACAGGGAAGGCACTTCCGACCTTATAAAGTATATATTTCTTGATCAGATCAACAGCCGAGTCGATATAGCCATGTCCGTCTGTCCGTCTTCTGTCCGTCCGTATGAACAAACAGATCTCAGAGATGGTAAGAGATAGAGGTTTGACATAGGGACAAATTTTACTTGCACAGATCAAGTCCCCCCCATTTTGAAAAACCGTCATATCTCCCATTTTGTAGATAGATGTTTGTACTTCTAGGATGTTATCTCGCATTGCTTGCCCAGTATAAATTGGTTGGTTCTCAGGATCACCCCCCTCCACCCCCCTCCCACCCTCACACCAACGCACAATCTTAGATAGAGAGAGAGAGAGAGAGAGAGAGAGAGAGGGGGAGAGAAGAAACTCAGAGAGAGCGCGCGCAGCCTGCATTTATCTTACTCTTGGCAGAGTATACATATAGTCGGGTTTTTTTTTTTGAATTTTTAGAGATAGCATTACGCTATTCTGGCAACTTTCTTCTTAATTTTGTAAATGCTAAGAAAAGCCTTGACTTAAGTTGTTAAGTAGTAAAAATAAAACAAATATAATAGCTGAGCTAAGACTGTACCAGTACAATGTTTCGGTTTTGAGTCACGGTTCTCAAAAAATTCGTATTATCAGTTTAGTTACCGATTCTGGTTCGTAGTTTTAAGTTATTATTACAGTCACCGTCTTAAGAGTTTAAAACAAGGGTGCCCAAGCCCATTCCACAAGCCACGCATTCGTTGTTGTTTGACGCAAAGGAATAGCTAGAGCGTATACGAACCGGGAGAGCCATAAGCCTACATAAGACAACAACAAATTCATATGCATGCTCTGCTCTCTTTCTTTCCGAGCTAAGGTTTTGTTGTTGGCGCCGTTCAGACCTGCAAAAACAATGTCTCTCTCTCCTACGGCTCTGGCAAATAAAAAAGCAACAACAATGCTCTCGCCTCGCTCGCAGTGGCCGAACGCTTTTCGCTATTCACGGCGGCACACACACACTTACAAAAGTCGGGTTTCTCTTTCTTTTTCTTGTGGTTGTTCTCGCTTGAGATATATTTTGTGCATTTGTATTGGTTTTCACGCGGCCGTAAGCTCATTCTGAGCACCCTGGTTAAATGGAGTTCCTTTAAAGTAACTTTAGAAAAATAGAAATGCCACAAAATAGAATTCTCAGCATTGTCTTAGACTCCCTTTGATACCCTTTAAGTACACAAATATTTCTTTTGTTGCCCTCTCAGTTAATTACACTTACAATAAGTCAGCTAATTAAACATAAAAATTAAAAATACAAAATGTTAAGACGAGAATGAAAGCGGGGGGGTTGGAGCCATATCCTAGGCAACTTGGGCGCAAAAGATAAACGACAAATGGAGAGGGGCAGCCATACAAAATCAGCGAGAAAAAATTACTGAAAATATGCACAAAGGAGAAAAACATAATTTGAAAAACGGATGAAAGTGTTTTTGAAGCCCCACAATCAAAAGTTACCTAGACTACAAGCTAAACTCACATCTCTTTCTCTCTCTCCGTTACCATTTCAGGTTTGGTTTAAGAATCGTCGAGCCAAATGGCGCAAACAGAAACGTGAAGAGCAGGAACGTTTACGAAAGCTGCAAGAGGAACAATGTGGCAGCACCACCACCACGAGCAGCACCACCACCACCAACAACAACAACAACAATGGCACCAACTCCAGCTCAAACAATAACCAGAATGGCTCTGCTTCGGGTGTACCATCATCAAAATGCTCAGCGGAGCACTATGCCACACAGTTGGTGCTTATCAAGAGTGATCCAAATAATTATAGCGATGCAGATGAATCCTCCGACTTGGAGGTGGCCTAAGATTGTGTGTAAATAATATATATATATATAGATTTTTAGTTTTGTTTTGTATATAAAAAAAAATTCTGTTACTAAGTTGTTAAGGAAGGAATAGCGGAAAAATCGTTTAGTATATAGTAAACCAATCTGTACAGTCACTGACTATATATGTATGTGTGTATGTAATGAATGTGTGTGTATGTGTTAAGCTAGTTTATATAAAGCATATTCAAGGCAATTACCTTAAGTCATTCACACAATCAAAGACTGTAAAATGTCCTGAAATCAACTTTGTATAAACTGGTATATATGTGTGTGTGTGTTTTGACTAATTGTTTCGTGTCCTGTGTCCAAGTCCAAAGTTAATTGCATATTACAATTACCATCTATATAAATAAATATAAATAAAATACCACAAATTAATATAGTTCCAAGTCAAAATTATAAATCCTAATGTTAAACTTAACTTATTGAAAGAAAAAAAACACAAACAAAAAACAAAACGAATAAAAAACTTTGCCAAAAGTCAACAAAGCAAAATTATACAAAATATTACCAAAAGTTTTCTTAATTGGTTCGGGCGTTAAATTCAGGGAAGAACCCAGAAAAGGTTTTCACACCCAACTTGAAACCCAAAGATGAAAAGGACGCTGGTCATAAGGAATATTCCTCAACTTTTCTTCAATGGCTTCAATCAATTTGCACACTCACCGTTGCCCGTACAAACAAACACAGGGAGTAGTAGGTGGGTAAAGAAGTTTTGTATCTGTATCTGCTTCTGCTGTAGGATGTATCTACATGTCGTCTCATGGCATTTGCATTTTGAGCACAAATAACCAAATCAACTCTCAACCTCAGCATTGTAAGGTGTTTATGTATGCACTGAGAGAAAATTTGAGTGCCTGTGAGTTAAAATTGTGTGTTTTGAGCTAAATTCATGGGGATTTTGGTTATAGGAAATAGTTTTCTATAACCCATTTTTTCTACGCTACAAAGGGTTTGAAATGGTTTTGAATGAAGCTAGGCGTCAAATGTGCGGAATTACTACTAACTTGACCCATTTAAGATATGTTTTACTTGTGGAGCATCCGTGAGATTATTTTCCAGCTGGATTTAATACAGCGATGGGCCCTCAACTGAGCGCTATTTTGATGTAAATGTCGTTTTATGGTCTCTTTCAGTCGTACCATGAAACAACTATAACAGGTATAAGGGTTTATCGAGTACTAATAGCTTTTGCTGAAATCGAGAGAGATTTTGATTCTGACTTTGATTTTTGTGACCAGATAATCTGCAGAAAATGAGAAAAAAAACTGTTCCATAAAATCAAAATCAAATCACTTTGTAGGAACAACCTTAAAAAACATGTTGGAAAATTCTGCATGAATAAACAATTTTTCATCCGATTGGCTTGAAAGTCGGTTTGTAAGGATAGAATACGAAATAGTTCGAAATGTGATTATTCGAAGTTGAAAAATTTCCGGAAAATTCCGCATAGAAAAAACAATTTTTCACCCGATTGGCTTGAAACTCGGTTTGTAAGGACAGAATTCGAAATAATTTGAAATGTGATTTTGCCATTTCGGAAAATCCGCGTAGGCGTAAAAGTGCCCCTAAAATTCTACATGCAATATAGCTATTTTTCATCCGATTAACTTGAAACTCGGTTTGTAAGGTCAAAATGAGAATTCATTTGTGTTTTCATTTTCCGATTTTGGAAATACCGCCGGGATGCCCGCTGGGAAGTGGGTGTGATGTGGAGGGATGTGGGTGGGAAGGGCGGTAAGTAGGTAGGATGTGGGTGTGATGTAGGTGGGAAGTGGATGGGATGTGGGCGGGAGGTGGGAGGGATGTGGGTGGGAATTGCATGGGATGTTGGCTGATATGGGTTCTATACTGTTGAAGGGGCAGCGAAGCGCGACGGGTTATATGCTAGTTGTTATATATGTATCAAATTTGTCAAACCAACAAATTTTCCCAATATACTGTATTGTTCAGTATCCATAATATACAAAGAGAGATTAGAAGATATGTATGTGTATGTGCGTCTCTCAAAACGATCGTTTATACAAGAAGACGTCATATCAGAGCTCGAGGAGCTTCTTCAGCCTGGCTTAAATAGCCACTCAAGAACCTTGGTTTTAGTCCAATCCTCCTTGTCAAAAAGAGACCGGTGTCCAGTCAACTCGACCACATAGCTACATGCACACATGTCCGATACACAACATCGATATCAGCCAGTTGGCAACACATGTCCAACCAACTCGATGACATTCAATTAAAATCTTCACGTCTATACATCAACTAAGTGCTTACAACTTATGGATTTCAAGTTTCCTCGAAACAAACTGGCAAACAACCAGTCAAGCGAACACAACATCCAGCCTCTTGAGCCACCGATCACGTTGAACCACACACAACATATCTAAGTTATTATACAAGGCAGCATTCAGCGTCAACTTCCCTGATAACCCAGTCAACTCCACACAACGTTTATGTAGATGGTTGGTTCCAGTCCTAATTCATCCTGCTCCAATCACAGTTCCAGTTCATCCAGCTCTAATCACAAATCCAGTTCTCCGAACCTTTCACACATCACTGACAACTATCGATGCTTGACACTCCCGACTATATATCTCACATCTCTAACTCACATTTATTTTTCCATTCGCCATTGTGTTTCACTCATTCTTACCGGCAACACACCGTCTCCAATAAACCGAACTAAAACCTAATTTGTGTTTTAAACTAAATAAACACAGGGTCAATCTAGAGGAGCCATCTATTGCTGAGTTTGGGAAATAACTCAGCCAACAATGTTCGACGAAAATCATTTAAAACCTTCTTCTCGATTCCAACTAGGCTTTCCTTTAATTCCAGAAGTTTGCAACGCATAGAAGGAATCATCTCCGACCACATACAGTATATAAATATAACAGTTATGAGGGTCTATTGAGTACTAACATTTTTTGCTAAAATCGAAAAAGGGTGGAAGTCAGCAAAAGGATGCACGGCTTACACACTCAAATGTGGTATTTGTGTGAATAAAACCAAAATCAAAATCAAAGCACTTACAGGTTTTAATTCTGATTTTAATTTTAGTTTCGGTGTGACCAGGTAATCTGCGGAAAATGAGAAAAAAACTGTTCCACAAAATCAAAATCAAATCACTTTGCAGGAACGACCTAAAAATCATGTTGATTATAGGCTAATCACAATATTATCTCCACTTTGGTCGAATATAAAAATAAAATAAAAATTTATTTTAATAATTTCCACAACATTGGATTTTGTTCATTTCCTGCAACTGAAGTCTGCCTTCATGTTGTTGCAGAATAAATTCTGATTCACTTTTTAAAGATATCGGTACGGATTCTTCTCGGAATTCAAATTGCCTTTCGTATAAGCCCTGGTGGCTGCAAATCTTCATAAAAACCGCACCGTTCTTAAGGTCCTTACGATTTTAAAATATTTTTACAACTTTAATGTCGCAAATAAATTGGAAAGTATAAGGCGCGAAAATTGACAGGAACCCAGTGAACCAAAATCATGGTTTAATTTGCCTCAAAACCATGAAGACCAAATAGGTGGCTTGAAACATCCATAAACCACTAAACAATCAGTTGAACCCTGTTATTTTTTATTTATTTCTTTTTATTTTACTAAACAAATATTTTTATAATTATGCATTTTAAAAATTATGCATGGATTTGAATTGAATTGCTCAAGCCCTTGGTGTTAATTTCCTCTTGCTTCATGAGATTATTTCCTTAAAAAAGTTTTCTTTCTTCCATTCAAATTTCTGCTTCTCCAATCTCAATGACTGCTCATCCACGTTATATTTTTGCTCCTGCATACAAACAACCGGTTCGATGGGTTCGCTCGGGCTCTAACCTGTCGATTTCTTACGTATTCTGGTGAAGCTCTACGACTTCTTTGTAGGCACCACCAACAAACATACATAATAATAACATAAGACGTACCTGGTCCTCCAACTTAAAATTACAAAATGTAAAAACATGATTGTATTTTGTCTAACAGTTTTTTGTCATTTCTGCAGATTATCAGGTCGCAACAATACTAAAATCAAAATCAGAAACAAAATCACTTGCAGGAACACCTATATTAAACATTTACAGTACATTTACATATAGTTTATGCATGAATAAATTTTATTGGTATTAATTGAAACAGTTGCATTATTTGAAATTAATTTTCTTCTAAAATATTTTGCAATTTGTATGTATCTTCTGTTGCAATGAAACAAAATAACATGTGACCAGCGCAACAGAAACCCACCATATAGAAATCCCGTCGGCAAAACCAAAAAAAATTCATGTACACACAACCGTTCGCATCAAGTGACATCAACACAATGAAGTTGTGGAGTCCCCAAGAAGAGCGCACTGAGAGCGCCATACCTGACATAGTTGTATGATGAGTCGTATTAAATAATAAACCTCGGAGTAATGCTCAGTGTGTTGTCAAGAACACGTTAGAAAATGAAAATTATTACATGATGTATTTGTACTAATGAAATGGAAAATTAAAATGTGAGACTGTGGCTTACACTCACAAGGCTTTGATGTGAAACATGTTGTTAAATTTCTAAATCAGAAGCTCTCTCAATCTGTATATTAGGGAGCTTTTTTAAGACAAAAATGGAAATTTACAGAGGGGGCGCCCCCTTAAAAGGGTTCCTTTTGTTTTATAGATATTAAAATTTCAAACAAAAAAAAATAAAATAAATTTAAGTTTTAATGGACGCGATGAGGCCACAAAGTATAAACTAACAACACAGGACAAACGGAAATTTACTCACTAGTTAATGCGGACTTACACTCTTTATTATTTCGAAGATTCATCTAATCGCGAATTATTGTCGATTGATGAAAACGATTGTATGCACGAAAAACATGAAGAGTACACTTCGATGAGTTGGTCCTTTACATTATTGAGCATTAGTAAAGTTAAAGAATGAGACAGCGAGGCACACAAAATTGAAAAAAAAGTAATTTCTGGGCTCTGTGAAATTAGACCGCGGTTAAGACTTGTGGCGGTCTAATTTCATTCGGCAAAATGAATTTAGACCGCCATCTAAAATGAAATTGATGGTCTTATTTCATTTTTCTCAAAGAATTTAGGCCGGATCACAAAAGATAGACCGCGGCCTTATTTCATTCTGCAAAATGAATTAGACCGCCACACAAAAGAAATTGACCACGCGGCCTTTATTTTTTATCAACAGAATTTAGGCCGGATCACAAAAGAAATTAGACCGCGTGGTCTTGTAAGTAAGTATTTATTTATAGTCGCTTCGCGGGCGCGGATAAACGCGGTTTTTTAGGGCCGCTTGGGCGGTCTATTTTTGAAAGCACGACGTATCCTACCTACTACGCGCTGAAAGCGTGCGCGCCCACAGTGAGTTTTAAAAGAACCTTGTTTTGAAAACAGAACAGAAAAGAAACAGGGTTACCGGCGCCAGACGAACGGAACCTTACACTCAGGTTATATAGTAAAAGGAGACCAGACCAGAAGAAGAACCCAGCTCGTTAAAAAAAAAACGTATTAGTTAGTATCGATTGCGGAAAGAGACGAGAGCGACCAGTTTAAGAAAAGACCAGTGAACTGATTTATAAACTGGTTTAAGCGCTTTGAAAACGGATTTATGAAAGACCGCCTCCCCAGAGCTTGTTTTGGGAGTAAGTGTAAACGGCGCGCACGGTCACCGACAAAATACTTTATATAATATCCCCACCCTAAGACTACATTCTGAAAACACACGGGCCGAACAAAGTGCGAGGACCCTGCCCCCAGCCACTTCCGACCTGCCCTCAGCGTGACGCGACAATGAAATAAAATTTTAACCCCTACTAAAATATTCCGAACCGAAATCAAAATTAAAATTAATATTCAAGAAAAAACTCAAGCCACTGATGCCAATAACCCAAACTAAACTTAATAAATATTGATATTGAATCGATTTAATCAAATGGAAATTATGTGCGTATAGTTGTATGGCTTTTAACTGATAAAATTGTACGGGCACACTAATATTAAAAAACCACTTTTATTGCTGACTGGTACGGGCATATCTTATTTAGCGAGATCATTTGAGCGTGATACGTGGGTGAGGCGAAACACCCCGAATCAAACATACAAACGCATTGCAACAGCAACAACACAACATAAGTGAAATGTGCATAAAACATTAAACAAAAAAAATTTTTACAATTCAATGTAATCAACACAAATCAACAGAGATTAATTACAACATTTTGGAATAACAAATGGTATGTAGGTCCGTACAACGATCGCTGTTTCAAAGATAACCACATCTTCTCGTACAATCGGAAGTATCTCAAATATTTATATATAGTTTCTTCGAAAGAACTTGCATGTCAAGCAACCACAACATCACTTTAAGCCCGATTACGGGGAACCCACATAACATGCATGTAAGCGTCTCATATACTAGACTTTTGAGTCGGCGAGTAATTAGCATTATTTATTGAATTTGCGAGATATGATAAAGATCGAATCAACGATTCGCAGCTCTACGAAATACTTCTATGGATGTTCGTGGGTGAGTTGCCGTGTCAGTGTGTTTCTGTCTTCGCAGGCCCCAAGTTAAGTCTAGCTAGTAGAAAAAAATAGATATTTTCGAAAATAAGAGAAATTTAGATGAGCGTATAACAAATAAAGAAAAATATTGCTTATGTAGCCTCGTGACTCGTTGGGTAAGACAGGTACAAAGTTTATTACAGCCGGTCTTGACCGACTTTCTTACTTGTTCTTTTTATTAAATACTGTCTTATTTTTATTTCAGTTCTTTTTAAAGAAGAAGAAGAAGATTTTCAAGACATATATATTCTTCCACAGATAATCTATAGATCAATTTTCTCCAAGTGTTTGCTATTTTGGAATATACGCTTGAATTGCCATTTTAACAATGACTTTTCCATGTTCAAGTTTTGCTCTGCTGCCAAACCATCCCTTTTATTTGTCTTCATTTGACTGACAAATTGTCGTGTGTCCTGTGTGTCTGTTTCTTTTTGTTTTTCCGAATTTTTCATCTTGTTATTTTCCTGCTCAAAAAGGGGCACAAGCGGCAAGAGACTTGACTTCAGTCGATTGAAAATTCAAATTTATTCTTTTCGCCATTTTGTTGATGTTTTGTATCCTGGCAGACTATTTGCCTAGGCCTGCCTTGATTTGATCTCGAGTTACCTTTTGGGTCTCTATATTTGTGCCCGTTAATAGTTCGTGTAAAAATCTACAAATATTTGCAGTCTATTAATTTTTGGTTTCTTTTTTTTTTTGTCTGTTTTGGTTTTGTTTTTCTAGTGCACGCCTCGCATAATTTTTTCCAACACGAAATTTAATATCCCGCCAGTTGCCCTTTTATTTCCTGGCTATTTACACACTAAATTATTTTTTTTTTTTTGTTCTGCTTTTAAAATAAAAATTACACATTTAAGCGTTATACATATTTTTTTTCTGTGTGTGTGTGTTTGGAACATGAAATATTTACCCATTAAATTTGCCTTTAATTAAATTGTGTTGGGCCATTTTTTTGCCTCGCGACTTTTGTTTGGAGAGTTGGAGTCGCCGCCATTTCGTTTGTTGAAATAAAAATATTGTTAATTGCAATTTATTCACATGAACACCTCGGACTCTGGTATGCCAGGGTTTCAGTCCGTTTTGCATTGATTTTAATATTTCATTATTTAATATTGTCCTGGCCGAGTGGAGGGGGGGGGGGGGAGGGATCTGGATGGGAGGCTGAAAGCCTTTCGATTCATATGCATAATGAACAACTCATTTGATGCAGGCAGAGATTTGTGCATTTCCATTTAGTCAGTTTCAGGCAGTTTCCATAACTAATTCCCGTTTTGATACATTTGAATTCTAATAGGAGAAAGATTGAGTAAAGCTTTAAGCTGATGCATGAATGATGTTTGGTTTCCCACAGGTTTTGCTCTAAAATTGAACAATTCACACAGAAAAGGCCCAAACCTTATTTTTGGCAAAAGGGTTAAGATCTATATGGGCAATTTCTGCGTTACGTACGTTACATTCGTACGGTTATATTTGCTCATTTCTGGAATCATCAAATCAAGGAAAAACCTTTTGGTCAGCTAGTCTTATCAAAAAAATAATGGTTGATTAAGTTGCCGTTCGTACGTTACACAAATGGGAAGTCATATTTGAAATCAACATACATTTTCATTATTTTCTCCGATTTTTTCAGTATAAGAAAAAAAATTGTTAAGGGATAAAGAATAGAGGAATATTCAACGGTTCTATAACAGTCTTGGTGAACTCCATAGAGTGGTTCGTTCGTCCGTAAAATTTAATTACATTTGTCTTACTGCCCTAACATTTCGCATGTGTGCTGCTGCACTCGTTCGACGGCCCAAATAGCGACTCCTACGTGTTGCTGGCATTGTTTACTGTATAAAACAAGTAGAAATAGTTGGGCTGGGAAACCGCGATTACATCATTGACCACACAGGTAAAATTCACAAACCATCTTCCTTCGCAGAGGAAACTTAAACCATTATTTTAACAGTTATGAAGAAAGGCAGGGGATCGGACCTGTAATGCCTCGCAAAATTCACATGAAGAGTCTTCACTTCAAAATTAATGGCAATTCGTTAAATTATGTAGATTATCTGTGCAGAATTTAGCAATACAGCTTTAAACTTAATACAGTAGGTCAAGAAAGTGTTTTGACACAGGAAAAATGTTCACTCCTTCGCGTTAATGGCAAAAAAGAGGCTTTCTATAAATTGTGAATACGTTATCAAGCCGTGTTCTCCATACCAAATAGCAAAGGGGAATGATTAGAGAAGCTCCAGGAATCTTTTTAATTACAAATAGGGCAGTCGAAATCCGAGGAAGTGGCTGCAAAACAGAGCTAATACCAAAACTTTTGAAAAACATCATGAAACAGATCAATGCCGTTCACTCATCTCGCCTTTGTCAACCGGTTCATTAAAAGCCGCTCTACTACGCAATCTTCTGGGGTCTTCACTTCAATGCAATGAGTCGCGGCTTTCTTAACAATTATGTACCGATGTCATCTTCATCGACTTTAGTAAAGCTTTTTGATTCGGTCAATCACAGACTTTATTCATATTTAATGATTTAACACTGAGCAGTAAGCGTTACCTGTGTAACGCAAGGTAGTCACTTAGACCATTACTATTTGGATTGTTTATTAATGATCTTCCTCAGGTTGTTAAGTCATCTCAAGTCCTTATGTTTGGTGGATGTAGTTGTGTTAAGCTGTTTTGACGCTTTCTTCTCCCGATTCGTATAAATGTCTCCAACTTGACCTAAATTATCTACAGTCTTGTGCAACGTTAATATGCTCTATCTTAATCACGATAAATGCAAGATCATGTCGTTTTACCGCACTAAACCTGCTTTGAATACATACGCTATTGATCAAAGAGCTCAGACCGTATTACTTCAGTTCAGGATCTGGGGATATTATTTGATCACAAGCTTTTGCTTTAATGACCACATCTGTGTCATTCCAACAAAGGTAAGAGTTTGCTGTGTTTTATTAAGTGTTGGTCTAAGGGAGTTTGAAGATCCATATAACCAGGCTTCTTACGGTTCTCGTTCCGACTATCACTAGAGTATTGCTCAAGAATCTGTCCCTCAGTATAGCTTCTCTATCAAGTTATACTAGAATCGGTTCAAAACAGTATCTTCTTGCACTCAGGGGCTTAAACTGATGCTGGTCGCTGTTTGCCTCCCCTATATAGATAGGCTAATGACTTCTAAAACTTGCCCACTTTAAAAGACCTCAGGACTAGTCAAGGTGTAATTTTTTTGCATAAGCTATTGTTAGTGATGTAGATTCGTATCTCTTCCTAAATTTCAGATGTGGAAAGTATCTCGAGTTCTGTGCGATAACTATAACGACTTTTACCACATATTGTCGCTTCAATGCTCCCATTACATCAATTCACGCAATCTTTTAGCTTTTGTCTGCACCAAATTGAAAATCGAACGGTTAGCCAATCGATGTGAGCAGGGGCAAATCCAAAACTTGTTCTTATTTTGTCGGTGCAGTAGATAATTAGGACTTATTTACTTTTTCTGTTATTAGATACAAGCTGTCAATTGTTTTATCTTCAAATAAACAAATACGGCGAGCGAGCTTTGAATTTGGTGGTGGTCCCCCCGTGAGAAAATGGCGTTTAGAATTTGGGAAAAAAGAGGAGAGCAATACAAC
>JAEIFU010002236.1:0-47962 GCA_018904235.1 Lordiphosa stackelbergi
CCGAACCCATTGAAATTACTTCCTAAATACTCGGCAAATATGCAATTAATTCAAAATATTATAAATTAATTTTAAATTCTTTTACTACTCGTAAGACTTGCATAGTGTGCCAGCAAAAACCACAACCTACGTTTAAAGTTAGAAGTTAATTTAAAAAAGAAAACACAACAAAAAAAATCAAATCAAAAGACAAACTCTTAACCAGTAAACATCTACATAATTGTTATTAATTATTTAAATTAAATGTAATTTTTACCTATATCGAATATATATATATAAAAACACATATATATATAGATTCTGCATATAAATTTACACACATATCAAATGCTTCCTCTTCTAGATTTACTGATTAAATTAATACAAACTGATATTTTCCTTCCCCTTTTAATCTCTAAGAGTTCCGCATCAAGTTTTTGCGTTTTTTGTATTCTGTTTTCCGATTCGGCCTAAATTATGAAATAATTAAACGAAATAATTGATTACTGTATCATAAATTAAAATGAAATCTAAACATGAATTAGCTAAAACAAAGAAAAGAGAGAGAGAAAACAAGTGTATTTAAATTTTTTGTATAAATCAATTCATGAAAGTTTTACTCCCTCACCCTTCCCCCCTCTCAAATTAAAGGCTTACAAAATATGAAATATGAAATTAATTGATGTTTTATTAAAGGGAATAAGTGGATTCATCAGTAAGCGGACGGAGAACACAAAATGCTCTATAAAATCAAACAAAAATTGGTCTGTTTTCAAAAGAATTTAATAATTTGTTTGGAGCGCTTACCAGCTGCCAACTTTTTTTTTGTTGTAAGTCGAACACTAAAAAAGGTAAGGATAGCTGTTCTGAAATAGCTTGTACACGGCGACACCAAATTCAAATGTTGGTCCGGCTCATAAAACCATTTCAAGAAAAAAAATGGCATCTACAAAATTTAAATACTTTCTAGCTATATTTATATTCTTTTACCAAAGAGTATAATGAGTAATTGAAAAAATATGTAACAGACAGAAAGAAGCATCTTCGACACTTATTTCAAGGCCGAAATAGCTCATGAAACACTAGTTGAAAGTTAATGATGTAGAAATACTCTCTACAAAAATTTCCCTTTATAAATTTCAAAATTTTTCTAAATTTTAAAATGTAGAAAAATAAGGTGATTAAACAATTTTGTAAAAGAAAGAAAATAAATTAATACGACAGCAAATAATCAATTTTCAAAACAAAAAGACACAAACAAATTTATAAAATGTAGACTTCATTCCCCATTACAAAATGCTATCTACGCCACTGTTTTTTCCTCTAAAATATAAAAAAAAGGGTGAGTGTCGTTAACACTCACGAGCTTTGATGTGAAACATGATGCTAAATTTAAGGGCTTAATTTCACAAATCACAAGCTCTTTTTATTTGAATATAAATAAGCAATGAAAATGTTTCAAAAAAGAAAGAAAACTAAAACCTAATAAGCACCGTGGTTCACTGCTCAAGTAAAAAATAAAACCCTGTTTATCACAGTTTAATCACTGTTTGGTTCACTGTTTAGGTCACTGTTCAGTCACTGTTTAGTAACTGTTTAGTCACTGTTTAGTCACTGTTCAGTCACTGTTTAGTCACTGTTTTGTCACTGTTTTGTCACTGTTCAGTCACTGGTTAGTCACTGTTCAGTCACTGTTCATTCACTGTTATGTCACTGTTTAGTCACAGTTTAGTCACAGTTTAGTCACTGTTTAGTCACTGTTTAGTCACTGGTTTGTCACTGTTTAGTCACTGTTTTGTCACTGTTCTGTCACTGGTTAGTCACTGTCACTGTTCAGTCACTGTTATTATCAAGTAGTCACTGTTCATTCACTGCTCAGTTACTGTTTAGTCACAGTTTAGTCACTGTTTTGTCACTGTTCGGTCACTGTTTAGTCACTGTATTGTCACTGTCACTGGTTAGTCACTGTTCAGTCACTGGTTAGTCACTGTTCAGTCACTGTTCATTCACTGTTCATTCACTGTTCAGTTACTGTTTAGTCACAGTTTAGTCACTGGTTTGTCACTGTTTTGTCACTGTTCGGTCACTGTTAAGTCACTGTATTGCATTAGTCACCCCGTTCACTTTCAGTCACTTTTATCACTAGAGCGTGACTCACGCAGAAATCAAATTTGCTCCTACTAAAATCTTCCGTACCGAACATTAAAGATGTTTCACATCAAAAAAACAAAAATATAAAATAAAGTAAAAGTCGTTCAAGCCCGACTATAATATTCTCTGTACCCCAACTCTGTGCCATCATAATTGTTTATTTTCTTTATAACTTGACTAACGATCATCCGATCTTCACCACTCCTTTGAGGGATCGAGAAATAATACTAATACCAGATATCACACCGACATTGGTACTAGCCATAGATACGGGGATGGAAGATAGCCACATCTATACCTATGCACTGCATTTAAAATACTTAACTAAAACCTTATTCGAGTCAGCTAGCGACAGACTACCAAGTATTCTTTCGTGCAAGATAAAAGAAAGAGAAATCTCGCTAACTAAACTTAAACAAACAATACTCCAGGACTACGTGACTAAGGCAAGAAGTAGCGAAAAACGTATATATAGACTACTGGAAGGACTTACATACTGCAATTAATCATCTTCAAGAAGTAAGGTATTGTGGATAATAAAAGCGGAAGGTGGACTTTCGAGTCTGCAAGGTAACACACATCAACGTGTTGCTACAAGGATTTGCACGCTTTGCTATATGAACGTGGTGGAGGACATGGTGCATTTCCTAGGTTTGATATATATTTAAAAAAAACATATGCTTACCGAGATGGAGATAATAAAAACACTAAACGGTCAGGGTGATGAAAACTGGGTCAAACTTAAGAACTACTTGGAGATTGCAATTAGCTTTAGGAATCTTATAATAACCGAATTCGTTTAGGAAATTTGGTATATGCAATCTAAAAGTTATAAAATTCGTATAACTTTGTGTCTTATTTGTAAATGTCTGTATATTTTGTCGAGGGACGATCGGATATTTTACAGGGAACTAACCTGAGAAACTGAAATTGCAGAAAAGATGGGCTAACGTTTGTCAAGCCTACCCAAAAGGCTAATTTGTATTAATTTGTGAAAAAGTAATGATCCATCAAAAACTACTCCAATCAAAAATACTGTAGAAAGAATATGATTTTTTTTCAAATTGGCGGGGGAGGCAGGGGTCGTGGAAAAAATTGAAAATAAACTTGATCAAGTATAAGAAATCACAATACATGTCAATCCTCTATCTCTTACCATCCCTGAGAACTCTTCGTTCATACGGACCGGTTAGTTACGCAGTGTTCGGTTCTGGACTGATTTGCATCCTTGTAATTAAACATCAACTACTTTAAGCTGAGCAATCTTTTGCTCTTTTCGATCGTGGCTTTGTACAGATTCGCTGTCCTACCTTCCACGTAAGCAATTAAGACCACGTCTCCTTAAAACCATCCCGCCTTACTGCATATAGACGGGCGGGCCTGAGTTCTCTTTAGCACTTTTATAGCACCACTAGCACTACGGATTTTGTACGGTGTATGTTTTAGTGACGCCTTTATGGAAAATCAAAAAAAATAAAAGTGGACTTCTCATCTGTCAGCGTTTTGGTGTTCTCTGTCCGCATTTTGAGGATAATTGGTTTTTGGCCTTTTACTTTCTGTATTTTTGAATATTACCGTAAATTTACCTAATATTTCTCGATGCTTCTGCATATATCTAAATTTATTCTTGTTCTCGAACAGCGTTAACATTCCATCCACAAGCACGAAAATATTATAGTTTTCACATAAAATTTTAATCAAACAGAGCAATCAGTGACATATTAATACATATTTGTCAACATTACCTGATAAGTTTATTCACTCCACTCACAATTCTCAGTCCAAGTTGTAACATCAAAGCTATTCCAAATTTTATATTTCTAAAATTTTAGCCCAAAAACTTTTAGTTACTCATACAAATGGCGATTTTAAGACTGCTCGGCAAGTTTATCTATGCCACCAGCTTATTGGCCATTATCAGGGCCATATCGCAAGTGTCCGAGATGAAGCAAACGGGTCAGTTGAAAAAGACTCAACTCCTTTATGGTGGTCCATACATTCTTGGGAATATTTTCTTATCGGCTTTCCTCACGGCATTGGCTCTAATGCCCACCTTACGAAGTATGCCCTGTTGCCCTCGGCGGTTGAATAAAAAGTACATAAAGAAGTATTTCCTTTACCTAATCTTGCCGTGGATTGGCACATGCTGTATGACATTTTTGGAGCATTTTCTGATTGAATTCAAGAATATTCAACAGTCGGAGAACGATAAAAATACGCATCGAATAATCAAGGGGCTAGTGATATATTGTGGCATTTTTGGATTGGCTTTCGAGACGATGATGCATTGGATTGTCTTATATAGACTTCAAATCGATGGATCGGAAACGGTCTTACTGCAGCAGCAGGAAATTTAATGTGGAGAAATTAATAATATACAATTTACCAAGTTGAGCTTGCGGCGCAAAGATTTGTGGCGCCGGAAACACCAATTCATTGATATTATGCTTAAACTTACTGACCATTTTTTAAAAGGATGGCATTTACCTTTTGTCTCAGTTCGTCTGTTTCAGCGTCTTTTACGCTGCACTAGTCACTCTCTGTTCCTGCACAACAAATTTTTGAATGTTTTAATTTGTCTTCGCCAAGAATCATTGCTCTGGAGAGTTCGTCCGCTGTTCCGAAAATTCGATGAAAATTAATTGATGATTTGTAATTGAAGAAACGCAAGCGATAAGCAAGGACAGAAACCTTTCCCAATGCACATGTCTGTGTTAGAACTTACAAGAGCTCTACAAACCTCTTTTTTTATTTATATTTCAGGATTATACGCAGGCATGCGGCGGTTATAATGCAGGGAAGGCGGACACCATTGCAGATAAAATTGTATCATCTTATAGAAGGTACCACAGGAGAACATCTTACAGCTTCTGCTAGTGTGTAATATGCACTGAATTATTTATTTTTGCTATTAAATAATGGCGAAAGGTTAAATTTCAACTCAGCAAAAGTTTTGAAAGTCGCGCCAACCCCCTCGATCAGTGCCAAGACAGCGCTGCAGTTTACGAAGAATGCAACCGTGGGCGGGGAAATGAGAAATTGAGAGCATTTGACACTGTCAAAATTTGACAGCTACATGTTTCCGGTCTCTCATTGGCCTATATAATTCGCCCCTCAACTGCATCCGGTCTCACCATTTCGACGCCACCAGACACAGATCGTCCAACATAGTGTCCAGCAAAAATCTTTTTAAGTTACCTAACCTCTCCAAAGTTAAGTCGAGATTAGCCATCCGGCTTGCTATATGCGGTTCTCGTGTTGAGCAGTTTATAAATTGCTGGAGAGTGAAGCAAAATCTCTATTACAACTTTTTAATTGCTCGTGGGAGGAGAAAAAGAAATTATTTTTAATATTTTTTCGATCCATCAAGAAATTTCGCCTGGGTAAGAGCTTCACAACCATCTTCCTCGGACATACAGTTCTATATCCAAATCCCATTCTTATTTCTTTATTTAATTTAGTGGGTTTCTTCTTATTTCGGCCAGTCAAGTGCAGGTTGATCAAGCAGATCAAAAGGCACCTGCGCTGCCGGCAGCAGCACCAAAAAACTACACAGTTTTACCAGCACTCTGCCCAGCGACATCTACATATTGGCAAACAGCAGTACAGTTTGACAAGCATTGTCCCCACATCAAACGCTTGTACTTCAGCTTTAAAACCAATTAGTCAAAGAGAAGGAAAGAAACAGTGCTAAAACCCCAAACAGTGCAAAACCAAAGCGGCAGAGAAGCCTAGTGAAATCCATCCCTAAAGGCTGGAGGTGTAAAAGCTATCCAGAGCAGTCAGAGCGATCAGCGGTCCAAAAAAAAAAAAAAGTCTCCTGGCATATAGCATTTAATTTGTGTTAAAATATTTTTTTTTTCATTTTGTCAATTTAATTGTTACGTGCATAATTTTTTTATTTTTGTTCTGTTTTAAACCAATCTGCAACTAGCAAAAGCTATATAAGTGCGAAAGAGAGGCAAGAAGTGAGAAAGGGAAAGAAGAAAATTCAAGAAAAGAAACAAAAGTAAAGCTGAACTCCAAGTGAAACAATCAAAAATAAAAGCAACAAGAACCAAATGACTAAAATAGTGACAGTCTAAAAGTGTGTGCAAAATAGTTACGAAAAGCAACCTCTGAGGGGTTCAAGTGATCATGGTACAAACACAACGAAATTAATATAAATCTTTTACATTTACTTCTACTAAAAGAACAACATCGCGAACGAGAAGGCCTTCGTCGTTGCTGCTGATGGGTGATTTTTATTTTTGTAGTGCATTGCTACCATTAATTCCAGTTAAAAATAATAAAAACCTTCAAATCAGTTTAAATTAGTTTGAAACAACAAGTAAAAATTCAAGCCATCATGAACCAGATAAAGTGTCAAAGCCATACATCATAAAATTATTTTTGTTTGTTTGTTTTAATACCATTCTAAAATTAGCTAAAACCATGCACACAAACGACAAGAATTAAAAATCAGTACAACAACAGAGAATAGTGATCCACTATCAGCTGTGCAGTTAGGTTTAGGGCTTGCGCTTGATTTTTGTTTTGATTTCTGTTCGTCGTTTTCTTTTTGTTAGTTGAGACCTTCCTAGTCCCCAGTTTTATGGCTTTAATATAAGCTTATCACATCTCAATTTTCTTTCGTACTCCTTAACACTAAGCTTCGTAGAATCAAAACAAAATCGATAATGAAATTATGCACATAAATTACACTATCTAACAAAAACTTATCTTAAAATTTATATCTCTTTTTGTACATCATTATGAATTTATAAAGCAAATTATATGAATATGAAGATTATTTAGAAATTAGTTAACACTGTTATGAACTTTATGCACATCCTAAAGAGAAAAAAAAAACCAAATGAATTTTATAAAATTAATCAATGCCTTTCGTGAATGGTCACTTTGAATAAACATTATTATGGATTGCTAAATTATTTTGTTATGTTTCCTGGAAAGTAAAATGAGACAGTAATTGAGTTTGGGAGTTTTCAACAATTTTAATAGCAATGAAAACTCATGGTAGGGTGGGTACTGACGCTATACTGCATTAACATCTATGCAGCCGCTGGTGTGATACTGGAATATTGCCTGTTTTGATTAGGATATTTTCGTGTATTAATTTGTCGAGTTTTTTTGAGATAACAACAATAGACCCGGATTTTTTTTTTTTTGCGGCTGGATTCTTATAGTAATAATATACAGTAACTACTACTTCAGATGTGCTCTATATAGGTTTCAACAAACCCCCCAGGCTGTTTTTGCTAGTCATTTTAAAAGAATCCAAATCGAGGCTTATATAGGGGAAAAACGCTCTGAAGGAGAGACGCTTGGCATAGTTTAGAACCAAGTTCTCTTTGTACGTTCTAATTATTTTTTTTTGACAAAAATTGGTAAAACGTGCTTGACTTAAGTTAAAGCAACAAAATCGAATATATATTTATAAAATTAAAAGTATGGTTTTTCCAAATTTTATAAAAAAATTCAATTTTTACTGCGAAATTTAATTAAAGCCAGTCTTGAAAAATATAAAAAGGATACAGAATAAGTATAATAAAAAATCATATAATAATGGATTTAACCTCCAGACTTAATTATGAGCTCGAAAACACCTAACCGGATCGTGCTAATCATAATTTCGAACTCTGAATCCAGTATTTTGACCCATTTCTCTATAAGAGCTTTTCGAAGGACCCCAGTCGAATTGAACTTTTGTCCGCCAGCATAAACAAGATGTGTAAGCTTACTGCACAGGTTTTCAATTGGGTTCATGTGCGGAAAACGTGCGGGCCTTTCAAGAAGCTTGATTTTCTTTTCACTAAACCACTCACGACTGGCCCTTGATACGTGTATGGCAGCATTATCTTGCTAAAAGATGGTGTCCGGGTACGACTCTTAGTCCAAAAAGTGGACTAAGACTTCATCCAATAAGTTTAAGTAACCTGAATTCATGCGACCTGTAATCTTAAAGAAAATGAAGACCAAGCCTGCTTTGACGACATCTGATAAACAAGCCAGAAGGGATATTACGAAACGTCAAATGTCTTCGAAGAAGGAGTAAAAAAGTGGTATACTCAGATGAAAAAAAGATTAACTTGAAAGGGCCAGATGTTTTCATTTACTAAGGGCACGAAATTAAGTCGTCTGAGCGCATTTCGACCTACCAAACTTTAGTGGCGGCTCTGTTTCGGACCCCGTTATGCAAGGATTAGAGGTCGCTGGAATACAGGGTGCTATTAAAACTTATTGGATGAAGTCAACAAGTCAGCCTATAATTTTTTAGCATTCACGTTTCACGGGCCAGTCGTGGGTGATTCACTGAGAAGAATATCAAGCTTTTAGTACGGCCTGCGCGTTTTCCGGTCATGAATCCAATTGAAAACTTGTGGGGTAACCTTGCACGTCATGTTTATGCTGGCGGACGAAAGTTCAACTCGACTGAAGAGCTTCGAAAAGTTGTTACTGAGGAATGGTCCAAAATACCGGATTCAGAGTTGGAATTCATGATTAGCGCCATCCAGTTAGGTATTTTCGAGCTCATAAATAAGTCTGGATTTAACATCCATTATTATCGGGGGTGCCACAGAATCCTCTTCCAACCAAATTCCAACCGAATTCCAATTCTTAGGTGACACAGAAATTTCTATTGGTTGGTTTCAAACCTCCAGTGTTTGGTTAGGAGATTTAGCAAAGCTCTTTTCGCACTAGCGCCCTGTGTCGACGTTATACCTCATGTTTGGCGCCAACAAATTTTTAAATTTTGCATTATATTTATGGAGAATATGACTTAAATTTGAATTCTGATTTAAAAATGCATCATAAAACATATAACACAATCAAAACATTTCAGTTAAACATCGAATTAACCCATAACTAAAAAAGGGGACATTTTTTGGCAAGAGATTCAGCCCTGTTTTTAGAGATGGAACTTCAATTGGAGCATTTGGTGTTCTAACTAGATTTTCTAATAAGAAAATGAAATCTCTCGAAGTTCTGTGGCACCGACGATTTTTTCGAGAGATTTACAAACCAACCGTCAGCAAAATCTCTAGAGATTTCTGTGGCACCCCCCGTATATGAATTTTGATGTGATACATCTTTAATTTCGAAAGTTTTTAAATGTTTCTTCAATTACGCCGATGGAGGAGAATTTCGCAAACTCACAGCGAGGCTTTTAACTCTTTCACTTATTTACCACATCTTTAATTTCGGTACGAACGATTTTAGTAGGAGTAAAATTTGATTTCAGCGTCACGTGACGCTGACGTCATTCATATTTTGTGTTGTTGATTTGTGGAGTTTCCAGCAAACACACACAGACATAAGAGGATTGGCAGATGGGGGAAGTGAAGAGGTAGGATAGATGCTGAAAAGGGGCAACTGGGTGGGTTCTGGGAAAGATCTGGGTGGGATCTGGTGGTATATGTGAGGGATTTGGGTGGGATCTTATCTGGGAGGAATCTGGATAGGATCTAGGTGGGATCTGGGTGGGATCGGGGAGAGATCTGGTTAGCATTTGGCTGGGATCTGGTTAGAAGTTGGCTGGGATCTGGGTGGGATCTGGTTGGGATCTGGGTGGGATCTGGGTGGGATCTGGGTGGGATCTGGAAGGGATCTGGGTGGGATCTGTGGGATCTGGGTGGGATCTGGAAGGGATCTGGGCGGGATCTGGGTGGGATCTGGGTAAGATTTGGGCGGTATCTACGTGGGATCAGCGTAGGATCTGAGTGGGATCTGGTTGGGATCTAAATGGGATCTAGCTTGGTTGGATCTGGGTGGGATCTGGATTTCTGGATTTTCTGTTTTCTACTCCCCGTTAATTTTCTTCTTTCGAAAGAGTGCCCTTGCTGATTTATATACCATTGAGAGAGCTTGTGATTTGAAAATAAGCTCTTAAACTAAGCATCATGTTTCACATCAAAGACTCGTGAGTGCTAGCGACACTCACACCTTTTTTTTATTATACTTATTCTGTATCCTCTTTATTTTTTTCAAGACTGGCTTTAATTAAATTTCGCAGTAAGAATTGAATTTTTTGGAATGGAAAAAAACATGCTTTTAATTTTTTTTGTTATTCGACATTGTTGATTTAACTTAAATAGCAGAAGTTTTTTTAGTCATGCCCCCCCTTTCTGATACTTTTTCATTATTTGTGTAAAAAAAAAATTTAAGAAAGGAGTTTTTAACGATTTTTTTCTGAACAAAATTTATACACTCACGTTCTTTGGTTTTTATTTTTTAAACTATTCAATTCGTATTGATTACAAACATAACAATGCTAAACTATAACTCTTTTTAAAAAGTTGTATTCCTTTGGCCATTTAAACTTAAACTTTTTTGATTCTCCACTTAATCGCATCTCATTGACAAGTTTCTTAAATTTCAAGTAGTTATCACTTTTGTTCTTGACAACTTGTTAAATTTCAGTCAGTAAGCAACTGTTGTAAGCGGAGCATCTCCGCGGACGAATTTTTTGTGTTTTACTTAGTGGCTTAGTAGGCTTTGTGTTGAAATATATTACTCTCTCGCTCTCGCTCTCTTTGACACAAAAATAAGGTGTTGTGAGAGAGCGAGTGAGCCTACCTTGTTTAGTATACCTTGCATACATACTTATTTTGAAACTAATCTCTCTCTCTCTCTCTTCCTACTTGCAGATCTAAACTTTTTATTGCACCGCTCGCACGTATGCATTATTTTTATTTTGCAAATCAATAAATGTCAGACAATTGCAAATTGCGCAGTTTTTAAACAAAAATAGCGTATGAGCTCAATTCATCATTTTAGACTCAGCGCCAGCGCCATAACTATTTGGATACTATGCCAGTGCTGCCCATCTCGGTTTCAAATTCAAATTGGCAATGATGGCGAATGTTGTTTCGCCATTCGCGATCGCCAAATCCCAAATACTAAATATAATTTCATTATTTTTCTTATTTTGAATAATATAAAAATATAACAATTTAAATAATAATTAATAAGTGTTGAGCTTCAGTACCATTTTCAGTGGTCTGGACATATTTTATTACTACATAGATTCTGATCCCTTGATGGACGGACGCATCAAGTCCAGGGATCAACTTATGCCGCTCTTTGCAGTAGATATGAATTGATGAGTTCTTGTGGCTTAAGCTTGTGCCACCACGTAAATTGCTGCAGCAGTCCAAATTTATATTCACAAAACCCCAACCGGAGGCTTTAGAGCTACGTTCCCATGCGAGTTATGACTACGTTTCACGGAAAACACGTGCACGACCCGAACGCTTGCCGAAGCTGAGACCAAAAGAGCAGAAAGCCGTCACTCGCTCGTAGCAAATTCTCGGCGCTTTAGTTTCGCACATTAATACACTCTTACTTTTTGGCCTCGCTCTCGCTGACCATCGCTGCTTTAGAGCTTCGTTCCTATGCGAGTTAAGACCACGTTTCACGCAAAAGGACTTCGACAGTAGGAATTACCACGCATGATCATGATTGCAGAGGGACATTTGTTTTATCGAACATCGCTGAGAAGGATGTCGAATGTTAAACTGAAGACATCATTATTTGTATACTATAACGGGCCGAAATTCGAAATTTTTTTTGAAAATGTATTTATATATATATTACAATATATCTTATTATTTTCTTTTTTTTTTACAATAACACCAAATCGTATACATATGTACAATAACAAAATGAGAAGTCCACAATTGACTTAATATGCTTAAAAATGTAATCAATCAAAAAACACAGTATTTATATCTTCCAGACCAGCCGAAGTATTGAAAGCCGCTGCACAGAATTTGTCGCTTAAAACTACAAGTATTTACATAGAAATGGTACTTTTTAAATCTTAACTAGCATTGGTATAATTTGGTATAAAAATTGGTATTAAACTACGACCATATCGAACGGCACTTTTGTGTCTAAAGCAAACTTCCGCGAGTTGTGATTTAAGTGACCTGCAGTGCATCTGGGGCTGTGGTGTACGGTTCAAAGACAGCCTGTTGTTCCTGCTCCTGAGCATTTGTACTGGAATGTGCGAACAGAAAATTGCTTTCCACTTTGATCGGTGATGGTATGGCAACAACTGCTTGTGTTGAAAGCGCAATCGACTCTGAACTGTTGGTATGGGCCTCATGCTTGGCCTGATGAACCAGCAGCAGGCCTTGATTGATGCTAGAGAAATTACAGCTATCGCATTTGTAGATAATGGATGACAGTTCCTGCTCGGGATGACGTTTCTGTAGGTGTATCTGAAAATAACAAAAGGAGAGTGGCTTAATAAAGGTGGTTAGCGATATTGCTAGTTTCAACAGCTTCGATACGTCGTCCGAGTCTTTAGCTTGATGAGGATATGTTTCTTATCAGGCGTTTATTCGCAAGTTTGAGCTAAGTTCAGATTGATATTAACAAACTCTGAATACTTTATTAAGAATTGCAAAAACTAAGAATAAAAATAAGTAAAACTAACTTCGGCCCGACAACAATCACTGCAATATATAGCTATTACGATATATTCATTTTTGATCAAACTCTCCAAAAATTTGAGACAGATAATAATCCTAACTGGAACGTACAAAGACGCTACCATTGAAAAACAAAAAAGTTTTCTTTTTTCGACCACAACCTCTTTACTATTTTTCGACCGATCATTCCTATGGCAGCTATATTCTATAGTGATCTGAGTTGGATCAGACTCGACAGAATTATGTGATAGCATATCATATTGATCAGTAACGAGTTTGGGAGCGATAGCATTAAAAACAAAAATGTTTTTCATACTAAAACTTTTTTCAGACCTATCAAATTAAATTTGTATGACAGCTATACTATATAGTTGCCCGATTTTCATAAAACGTACTGAAATTATGTGAAAGCATAAAGAACTTATAATTACCGCTTCGGACACGTTTGCATGGACAACAAAAGTTTTTCTCACTAAAACTACTTTTTCAACCGATCGTTCTTTTTTGCCTTCCCAGTTTTACCCACTTTTTGACTTTCAAATTATTTTTCCTTATTTTTATTTCAGAATTTTGGTATTCTTAGTATTAATTGTCCAAATTCTTATAGGGAATCGTTTAATCGGTTTTCCAACAAACTGTCTCAGTTGGATCCCCGATTACCCAAGTTTCTAGATGTAGAAAAAGTTATATTTCGTAATTCATATTCGAAGCGAATCCGTGTTACCTCTGGAGCATTACAACGCACTCACTTAAATCCATTCCATTTCCCTTCAATAATGATCTTCCTTCCTGCTTAACGCATATAATGATTTGGTTTTCCGCCACAATTTACAAATTGGCTTGGATGCATTTCAGTCTTCGAGTCAAGATAATCTCTTAAACCTTAAAATTCGTCATTTATGTGCTTGAAAATGTGGTATTAGAGTGCTTAAATGATACAACCAATGAAGTAAGTGATCTAGGGAAAATTCTTAATCATCAACTTAAATTTGACTCTCATTTAACTGCCCACTGTTAATAAGTTCAGGAGTGTTCTAAGGTTTACTAAGCGCTGCACTATTGTCCCAAATCCCAAAAAGCTGATTTGAATAGTTGTAGTGGTACATCTAGTTTGTATTCTGACTGTTAATAAGGAGGAAGTGTCTCCACCTGGCTCAGGTATGAACTCCATTCGTGAGCGTCGATCGTGCCTCATCGTTTACTCGTCATGCATCGAAAATAACATAATGTTTGGAAGCGTATAGAATCGCGAAAAATTAACCGATTTGGATTCTGAAAAATGGATTCTACTCTAGGAAGTAAGTACAATTTAAATGTAATGCTCAAAATTATAATTAACAATGCATAAAATATTGAATCGTTAGTAAAAATAGAAGGTTTTTCTAGGTTACATTCTGAAAAGTCGTGTTAAAAAAAGCAATAAGTTAAAACTCCCACCAGATCCCACTCTTAAACAAATAACAAATTGTTGTTTAGACAATTCTTTAAAACATATCCAAAAACGCAGATAGCTGCATATTTAGTCTCGGTGATAATTTTTGTGCCACATATGTTGCTACATAATATATATAAACTGCTCGACAGCACTCTCCCCCAATTCACCAAACCAACTTTTTCTAAAGTATTTTGGTCCGCTGAGCATGAAAATCGATATGAAAGTCGAGATATTATAGACAAACGTGTTATTCGACATTACAGCCAAATCAAATACGTTTTCGAAGAAATTGTACGCCATATTAATTTCGCCATTTTGTTTTCTAAATTTTGACTTCGGATTCGTGATCAGCGACCCAGAAAACCCCCGAGTACAGACTTTCAGCCAAATAAAATTTGTTTTTGAAGAAATTGTCTGCCATATTGGATCCGCCATTTTGTTTTTCTAAATTTTGACCTCGGATTCGTGATCAGCATATTGTTTGCTCTTCGTGGTTTAAACTGCGATCCTAAGGTCTGATCATACTCTATTACAATTTCTTTCCCAATTAACGGTAGAGTTAAGCTTGGGGTAATCTTCATACACTGACTTATTCATGGTGAATTCGATTCATCCGAGTTGGTTGGCGAAATTAACTTCTACCTTTTGTACAGGGTGGTTCATCTAGTGTTTGGAATTTGAACTATTCATAATTTGACTATTAAAACGTCAAATGTCATTCGGAAAGCGACTAATATTTAGAAAAACCTTTTACATTTACGAAATGGGTTGCTATTCGCTTAAAGAAAGTTGGAAAATATTAAAAACATATTTCCAAAGTGGTGAGTCCTTGGAAAATTAACCAAAAAAACTAAATTTGTGGATCAATTCGTGAAGCGAGTTTATGAAACTGGAATCTTGGGGGCTAAACCAACCCGGGTCCGTAATCGTCCGGTGCGCGCGTAAACAACCTTGCCATGAAGCCAATTTCAATCGGTGCCTTCTGTTGTTTAATCGAATGGGCTACTGCCTTTTTTTTAGTCAGTCTTGGAGGTCATTTGACCAAAAATTTTTTTTTTAATAATAAACATAAACCACCCCCTCCCCTAAATATGTAACCCTTATTACTTTTTTTTTATAATTCCCCCCCTATATTTAATTGTTTTTTTTATTTCTTTTTTCACTGAAACTATGCCTTGCATGAACCATTTCAGGTCCGATGTGCTGATTACAATAAACTGAACCGAGTTATAAACTGGGAGCCTTCTCTTCCTGCTTTATAACTTTATTTTAACTTATACCTCTTTTAATATAACTGTTGTATGTTTTATGTTTAGTGGCTGCGCCTCTATGTTGGTTGGGCGGAAGGTGGGCTGCTTTTTAACCTACGGTTCGCGCGTTACAAGCATCGGCTGGGTGTCGCATAGACCACTTAAACGTACGTCAACGTCCAATGTAAAGAAGAGAAAACAAAATATATCAGAACATACTGAAATGCCCCACACGTAGAACTGTAATTAAATTGAACTGAAAAACGAAATTTGAGCCTACAGCAGAACTTACTCACAGGTTTCGCTCCATTCGTTTTCAACTTTTGAGCATCCGAACAAACCACACCCCATTTTAATACATTCAAGATTCAAGTGTCAACTTACCCGAAAGGCTGTGCTCTGGATGGCTCTAAAGTCGCAGTGTGGACAGGAGTAACGTTTGCGCTCTTTATGCGTGCCCAAATGCCTTCGAAAAGCATTATGATCGCTAGCCTCATAGTCACAGGATTCGCACTTGAAACGCTTGCTCGCCTGATGGCTGCGGCTATGCAGCTTGAGGCTACTCTTGGAGCTAAAAAGCCGCTGACAGGTTTGGCATTGAGGCTGTTCGTTGCGCTCCTTGCACAGATGTTCACGTAAAGTTTTGCGCTGCTTGAAGGCGGCACCACAATCCTCACAGCGATGCAAGGAAGAGGCAGCAACGGGAGCGGCAGCTGGCAGCAACGCTGACTCTGGGCTGGCATTAGTATTAGAAGCTTGAGAGGGTTTGGCCATACCCAAGCCTTGGGTGCGATGCAGACGACGATGATTTTTCAATTGTTTGGTATTTTTGAAACCTTTGCCACATTGCTCGCATTTGTAGTTGCGTTCCTCGGAGTGGATTTTGGCATGAGTGTTAACCAGACGCGAGTAGATGGGAGTTTTGAAGCTGCACAATTGACAACAATATAGTTCCATGTCGATTTGATGTGTGCGCCAGAGATGAGTGTGCAGGCAATTCCAATTGCTAAACTCAGTGGAACGACACTCGGGACAGATCATGGGTTGAGCTGAGCCCAAAGGGCCATTGTGACAACGACCATGATACTCCAGGGTGGAAGGAGATTTGAACCGAAACATGCAACCGTCTATTTGACATTTGCCTCCTTCAGGAATTTGCCCTTGGCCTGGAGGGGCACGCCGCTTGGCTGAAGGGTGGTTACCTCCCGCCAGTTTGGCTCCATAGGGACGTCCGCGTACGGAGGTACCACCCGGCAAAGGAGGCTCCACGGCAGCGGGTAACAAATTGTTGGCCACATAGATGCGTGCAGGCTTTTCATTAGCTGCTTCTAAGGCTAAAGGCACCAAAGGAGGCACAGGCAAGTTACTCAAATGAATCGAATCGGGAGAGTTTAGCAGGCCGGAGGAAGTAACGGGCACCAGCGGTGGCACCGTAGAGCTGGGCAAGTCTTCAACTAATTGGGCAAAATCTTTGACCAACAAATCTTCGGTTAAGGGATCCACCGCCTCATTGTTTTCTGTAGGCAGGGACATACCAACGGGCACAACAGCCTCCTCTATCCAGGGCCAACATTCCAAGTCTTCAGCTAAGTCGTAGCCATCATCACTGGGCCAACTGCCGCTTAGAGAAGGCTGCAGCTCACCCAGCGTGGGGCTGGGCTCTAGCAAACTGGGCGGTGGCAGCTGAGGCTGTTGATGTGGCTGCTGCTGCTGTTGCTGCTGCTGCTGCGCTGCAGGGACCATCAAATGCTCCACCTCATTGCGATTCATTAGATTAAGCTCATCCACGGTGCGTAGATGTAGAGTGCCACGTTGAGGAGCCTTTAAAATGTCCACATTTTTGATAAAAATCTTTTGTTCGGGTTGATTTTGATTAGCAGCAGCCGGAACTGAAGGCAGAAAGTGTTCCATTTGCACATTTGGTGGCTCTAAGACAGCAGCCGTGGGCGGTGGGGTGGCTTCCGTTTCAAAATCCACTCCAAAATCCAAATCCAAGGCACTAAAACGAGCCGCATCCCCCCCAACTCCATTGCCACCACTTAAAACCGTATCAAAGGAAAACGCCTCCGAGCACATATTAGCCAAAGGGGCCAGACTAGGCTCAAATCCAGGCAAAGGTCCTGTGGGTGTGAGTAAAGTATCCGCCTGAAAGACTGCATTCTCTACTCCATTTTCTACTCCCGTAGGACCCACCATAGAGGGGCCATTGAAACACATGCCGGGCAAAGCGGAGGGCAGCAGCATGGGTTCTTTTAAGATATCCACATTTCTGATATAAATCTTTGGCTGACGTGGCCTTTCGGGTTCCACACCCACCACCTGCACATCTAAAAGATTGTTACTATCTGCCAGGCTGTTGGGATCTGGCCCTGGGGCAGTTGAAAGTCAAAGGGCAACAAGGCAGGTTCCCTTAACACATCCACACTTTTAATGGAGATTTTCTGGCTAGGCTTGGGGGGAGCCACCAGTTGTTCCGCTGACTCTGACACGCCCTCCAATAGTTCCAAAATATTGGCCGAGCTATTTCCATTATTAGTCCCCCTCTTGGTTGAGTAGAGGCAAGAAATCTTGCAAGGAATTGTTATTGACCTGTTGCTCCCTCAGGCAATCCACATTTTTAATAAAGATGCGACTCTTGGTCTGTGCTGCTGCTGCTGGTTTCTTGAACAACGACGAAATTTCATGCTCCTCCAGCTGATGGTCCAAACTTAGATGCATATGCAAAACATCTGGGCTTAGAAAATTGTTCTGACAACCTGAAAGAGACAAAAGATTAGCCAGACAGTGATTTTACTTGAGCCCCATTGCCCACCTGGACACTGTTGCAGTTGTTGTCCACCAAAACAGTTGGTCATGTGCGTCTGCATTTTGAGCTGGCTTAAACTTAAATACAGGCAACTGGGACATCTATGCAGTGTGCTGGCACCATCCGAGCTATCGCCATTGGATTTGCCCTCCACACTGGGGCAGCTGGAGTTGCGTGTGGGCGGTGTGGGTGTGGCATTTAAACGTTCCTTGGCCGCTATATCCGCTGCCTGTTCCGATTTGATCAGTTCCGATTCAGACTTAATTTCCGCCGTCTTACGGCGGAAAGCATTGCGATAGCTTTTCTCCGTTTGCAGCTGCTGCTGCAAATCTGTGGTATGGATTTGGACAAAAGGTACGGCAATTGATTTGCCACCCGTGGGCTGCGTGGGTAGACCCACCAAAGCCGAGTCATCTTCAAAGAAGCTCGTAAAATTCGTATCTGGCTCCAGGTCATGAATGGGCGTTGATAGTGACAGCAAGTCGCTCGGATGATGCGGATGCGGGGGCGGGTGCAACTGCTGGAAAACACACGGCATGGGCATTGTGCCTGGAGGTTGCTCTCGCTCTCAGTGTCTCACCTGGTTGCCAGTGCCGCTGTAGTAGCCCGTGAAAACAGCATCGTTCATTTTGCATTTGGATTTTGCATTTTTTAATGGCGCATTTTAAATTACACAGAGAAGCTGATAGCAAAACAGCTGATAAGATGTTGGCCTAACAGCTGTTGCGGTATCGATAGCGATGGGCGATGTTAATCGATTAGGGCGACCAGGTTCGATTATTTTTGGTATTAGTGCGACCAGCAGTGCTGCCAATTTAGCTATTTCCCCGCTAAATCTAGCGGGTTGCAATTGGCAAAAGCGGAATAAATTGTAATACAGCGGCTAGCGGGAATTAAAGCTATTTTCCAAGCAAGCTTTGAAGACTCAACCAAACTTTTAAATGATCTCGTGTTTTATTTATTTTATTTATTAATTTCTTGATTCCTAGTGCTACAAGAATAACCATTTTTTTTTTAACACAAAGATCATAGTAGAAAACATTAATCTATCCTACTTAAACTTAACGTTTAAAATATAAAGCTGAGTTTTATTATTATTATTATTATTGATTTTTTGTAATTAAAGTATTATTATTAATTTTCTGCTATTCAAAATTCTTTTAGTTTTACCCTAAATAATGAAGCATAATTCATCATATAAATGGCTAGGTTCTTTCGTGCAAATTACCCTGTGCAAAATACTTTACTCCTGAAATCAGTCCAAGACTTAAAATTAAGTTAATAGATTTGTGTGGCAAACCCCGTGATGTGTTCTCTTCGCTTGACATTGTAGACGTATCTAGCAATACTATTGAAAGTTATACAGCAATGCAGAGAACGCAAACTAAAAGACAAAAATAACGATGCTTGCACTTCAATTGTTTTTGTTATTGAACGAATTATGCGTGGACGAAAAAGAAAGAACTGAAATTTCGCTTACGCTTTGCGCTTGCATTTTACTCTTTTTTCGCACACTGCACAATTTGTCCTGAAAGTCGATTTTTTGGTACAAAGTCCAAAAAAAGTTGCGACGGTGGAAAAATCTATTTATTTTTAAAGAGTATATCCTAGCGGTCATAGAATCGAAGAATTTTATTATGAAATTCAGCCCCAAAGTTTTGCGAAGCCCTGAAAGTCAGCCATTCATTAAACTCCGCACGTGGTCTTGTTGTGGCAAAATTTTGTCTAAGTTTATTGTTTTCTGAAAATAAATGAAAATTGATTAAAACAATTAAAGTAAACTATGGAAAATAACTCCAAGGTATGTTAAATGCAATTTCGTTTGAGTTTGACTCGGTATGTGCTTTATTCTCTGTTTTATGTGTTTGCTAGTAAAGGTCTTAGGCGAGCTTAACCTCAAAATAATTATGTTTCCCGTGGAGTAAAGTTTGCGGATTGTCGGGATTGTCGTTACTGCCGTTAATGCAATATTGTTCATTAAAGTGTCCTCTATACGATAGATCAATTGGTTTTATCACGAATTTTCATAAAAACTCCGTGAAATCACGATTTTTCAGACCACTTCGAGTTTGAGTTACAAAAATTGATTAAAGAATGCATACACGAAAAAGCAGTCGTCAGAATAATATGCACGTCGTTTTCATAGAGCAGTGACTTCTAGCGATCCACTGATCTCTTGTTAATGTTTTTATACTAAATAAAGGCACAAAATAAACCTCTCTTCCAATGGATGTCATTGAGCTTTGGACGTTCCTCTTTGGCATTAAGTTGCAGTATGGACCTCATTGTAATGAAGATAATACAGAAGATACCGATTCGGATGGATCCGATATTGAGTAATAAATACTGTTTAATATTTAGATTCTGAATTTAATGATTAAAAATATTCACCTAATTAAAGTTGTACTAATAGATTAGTTTCGTTAATATGGCATTTATTATATCATCAAAATCAGCTGAATTCATGCTAGTCGGCCTGATCGGTTGCATGGCACCTAGTATGAAAAAAATAGTCTGGTTGAATAAATTCTCATAGACACCTTGGGAGCCTAAAATACGTAAAAAATAAATTGAATTACATTTCAATAGTTTAAAAACAAGAAAGTTAGTGAAAATCGGCCAGATCATGCATATGGCAGCTATATGAAATAATAAATCAAAATTGAATAAAAAAATGGTTAGACACCAGCCTATTATACGTGTATAAAACTGAATTAAATCAATAGTTTGAGAAACAAAGTTAGTGAAAATCGGCCAGATCGTTTATATGGCAGTCATATAAACAATGGTCTAAAGTTCGAACGAATATTTGTGCAGTCAGTCTTGAGGCCTGAAATATGAGTATAAACTACAAAGTTCGTGCAGAAATCTTTATAATTAGACTTTATGCCAAAAAAATCGACTTTGGGACCATTGTGCACTGGTTGGGCGCTCGATTGCCACAGAGTTACTCAGGGAAGTACTCATGTACGCTGGTTCGCGGTGGGTTACAGAATATAGGCATAAATATTTGTTTTTTTGGTGGTTCGTGTTCTCTTACTATAGGGTCACTCGGCGCAAGGCACCCAAGCGAAACCAGTCATTGGTGTTTCGGCGTTCGCTTACCAAATGGTCACCCAGGCGTTGCCATGTGGAAGTAAAGGGTTAGGTAGTTCCAGCATGGCAAATCGCCACCTCCAGAACTGCAGGGTAATAATACATTTACATTTTGACGGATTAAGATAACCATTACAAACAGCCCATCTACTAATATTAGATACTTCACTATTACATAGATTTACACATTCATTTATTCTGTACAACTGACATAAAGCTGGACATCATCGGCATACATGTGAACATTACAGTCAGACAATGAAAAGAGATCGTTTACCTACATTGAGAAGAGAAGTGGACTAAGACTTTGAGTAACACCACGTTTCAAAGACAGGATCGCTGACTTCTATGATCGGTAATCACGACTGTCTCCCTCCACATAGGTACGAAGAGATAAGTTTGATAGTTTCGGAAAAATTAAAAATTTAGCAAGTTTAGTACATAAAATGTCATGGTTTACCGTATCGAAAGCCTTACAAAGCTTAAGCAATGTCAGAAATGTTACCTGACTCTTACAAGTTGCTTACGAATATCTTCATGACCCTTTATTAATGCCGTAATCAACTTTGCTTCCGAAAACCTCAAATACTTTTAACATTAAGGGGAAGAACGGAAATCGGTCAATATTCGTCATTTGTTTTGGTAAAGGAACAATCTAAGCTTATTTTCCAACGAAAAGTCAAGTTAAACGCATAGTTGCAAATATATGTTATATGATTAATGATTTTGCAAGATAAGTTTAAAAAAATTTAGGATGCATGTCATCTAACCCAACAGCATTCGACTTAATTTTAAGGACACATTCAAGAACATCACATGGCACATACAACAAGCTACTATCACAGGTATTATTAAATACAACATCTAGGTAGGGATTCTAATAGCTTCAGGTACATTCGATTGCACAAATTTCAGATTAAGTTCATTTACATCAGCTGCGATTTTCTTTGAGGTAACTGTTTTTCCAATTCCCAATTTCTTCAGCTCACCCCATTTTTGATTGGTAGATATTGCACTTTGGAATTTACAAGAGAATTGGTTACTTTTTTGCAGCGTTCTAAAACGCTGATAGTGCTCAGGAGTCCTATACCATTACCACTTTTTATAGGCAGCGTCTCGCTCAGCAATTTTTAATGAAATATCCCGCGTAAACCAAGGATTGTGTCTGTGATTACAAACCCTTCGCTTCAGTGGTACTGTCTTTTCATTAATGTTATTGATGAGTAAGCACAGTTGCATTAATTGGGAATTAACATCTATAAATGAGTAAATTGAGTTTCGGTCACACCGGTCTAAATGGTCAATTAGTAGCATTCTGTCAATGTTTTTGAGGTCTCTATACCACACGGTAGCGTCGCTTTGGGAAGGATTAAAGTCATATGTTAGGAATATAAGGTCATGTTTAGAAAAAATTGGTACTACAACCTGGTCATAAAGAAGAATTTTATCAATATCACTAACAAAGAAAACGTCTAGCAGGGTATCGGTTGTCTCAAAAAAAATGCGTGGGCAAAGAGGAATTGACTATTTGTAAGCCTAAAAAGACATTTCTGGACCTCAAATGTCGTTCCCTTAGCATGTTGCTATTAAGATCTCCATTTATTATCACGTCAGTAAACATTAGAGATAGTGAGCAGATTATTTCAATCACATCTGAGAAATCAATTAAACGATGCGGTCTATAGATGCAGCCAACAAGCAGACTTGTTTGACTTCCTGACCGGCTACTTGCAGAAATTCTATAGCACTTTCCGAAGGTTGTTTGATACCACCTTTGCTTTAAGTTTTTTTATTTACAAGAACTCCTTCTGCGTGGCTTTGTCTGTCTGATCTGTGCTTTCAATCCATCACATGAATTAAGACATCACTTAGTTGAGGGACGTACCATTTTCTTCACACAAATAATATCAACATTTGACTTAACAAACAAATATCATAACTCATCGATATTTCGCCTGTAAGACTTTGTGTCTTTATATGTCAAATATATGTTTTATTATTTTGCTCAGCAAGAACCTAACCATTGTTCGCGATAACATTGTATATCAAAATCATTCCCCAATTTCGATATTGATATTTTAAAAAACGATTTCATTAATTTTCGACGCAATTGAGGCAGAAATTCGTTTGAAATCTAACTTTATAGTAGTATTAATTAATGAGCTCAAGCAGAGAAATTATAAATTATTTCAAATTGCAGGAAAATTTTGAAATTCTCCAGTAAGTTGATTTGTTTTCCATCTCCAAAATATTATGTGCCAAGAAGGCGGAAATTGTGCACATCCTCGAGCACTTTAAGGTGGAATCAACCAATATTGAAGAGATTTTGTTCCAATACGCGAACGTCCACCTTATTAAGAGGTCCAATTTAAAGAATAGCACTAGCTTTTGGGCCGAAGTGTCCAACTACGTGGATGCAGCAGGTAATAAAAGATTTTCGGCACTGACATCATTTGCGCTAAGCATTTTATCGCTACCATGGTCAATCGCAGAATTGGAAAGAGGTCTAGTCAAATGAACAATGTCTTATTTGTAGATACGGACTACGCCGGGAGGACAAATGCTGTTATAATTATGAATTGCCAGCAGGATGCTTAAAAAAGTTAGGGACCAATCAGATCTATTTAAGTTTAGCTGCAGAAGAATCAATAAAAAAAATATAGTTTCACTACTCTAGCTTTTTTTTTAGCTACCAACAAAATTTTCTGGCTATTTCTAGCTGTTTTCAAAGGCTTGTTTAGCTTTTTTATGGTCAGCACTGAGTAAGACCAGTCGACATTTTTGATATTAGTAAAACCTTACTCGAGTGTGCTTGACTTTAACATCTACCGGCGGATTAAAGATTAAAAAGCCTTCAACATGCCGCGTATCATGATCAAGGGCGGCGTTTGGCGCAACACCGAGGTAAGTGGAGCTTCCTCTATTCATCTTTACCCACATTTTACACTTTCTCCCTTCCCTCCCTAAAGGATGAGATTCTTAAGGCGGCGGTGATGAAATATGGCAAGAATCAATGGAGTCGTATTGCCTCCCTGCTCCATCGCAAGTCGGCCAAACAATGCAAGGCCAGATGGTATGAATGGCTGGATCCCAGCATTAAGAAAACCGAATGGTCTAGGGAGGAGGATGAAAAGTTGTTGCACTTGGCCAAGTTGATGCCTACGCAGTGGAGAACCATTGCTCCAATTATAGGACGCACGGCGGCTCAGTGTTTGGAACGTTATGAGTACTTGCTGTAAGTTTTGGGCCTTAGGGAATTCTAGAATATTTGATAATTTTATACTTTTCTCTCCTTTAGCGATCAAGCTCAACGCAAGGAAGATGGCGAGGATGCCATGGATGATCCACGCAAACTTAAGCCGGGTGAAATCGATCCCAATCCTGAGACCAAACCCGCTCGTCCCGATCCCAAAGATATGGATGAAGATGAGTTGGAAATGCTGTCGGAGGCGCGTGCTCGTTTGGCCAATACCCAGGGCAAAAAGGCCAAGCGCAAGGCACGCGAAAAGCAATTGGAAGAGGCACGCCGCCTGGCCACTCTTCAGAAACGGCGGGAGTTACGTGCCGCGGGCATTGGCAGTGGAAATCGTAAACGCATCAAGGGCATCGATTACAATGCTGAAATACCCTTTGAGAAGCGCCCCGCTTTGGGTTTCTATGACACTGCGGAGGAACATTTGCAAAAGATTGATCCTGATTTCAATAAAATGCGTCAACAGGATTTGGATGGAGAGCTACGCTCTGAAAAGGAAGAGCGAGAGCGCAAAAAGGACAAGCAGAAGCTTAAACAGCGCAAGGAGAACGAAGTACCCACTGCCATGTTGCAGAATATGGAACCAGAACGTAAGCGTTCCAAACTGGTGTTGCCCACGCCCCAGATCTCGGATCAAGAGCTGCAGCAGGTGGTCAAGCTGGGCAGGGCCAGTGAAATGGCCAAAGAGATAGCCGGAGAAAGTGGCATAGAGACCACCGACGCCTTGCTGGCCGACTACTCCATTACGCCGCAAGCAGTGGCCGCCACACCGCGTACACCAGCTCCCTACACCGATCGCATTATGCAGGAGGCACAAAATATGATGGCCTTGACTCATACCGAAACCCCCCTCAAAGGAGGATTGAATACTCCACTACATGAATCCGACTTCTCTGGCGTTTTGCCCAAAGCCGCCTCTATAGCCACACCCAATACGGTCATTGCCACACCTTTTCGCACTCAACGCGAGGGCGGAGGTGCCACTCCGGGAGGATTTCTGACACCCTCCTCGGGTGCTTTAGTGCCAGTGGGTGGCAAAACTGGAGCTGCCACTCCTGCCCACATACGCGATAAGCTAAGCATCAATCCCGAGGAAAGCCTGGGCGTCACCGAGACTCCAGCTGTCTATAAAAATTATCAAAAACAATTGAAAAGCACTTTACGTGAAGGTCTCTCCACCTTGCCCACCCCACGCAACGATTATGAGATTGTGGTGCCCGAACAGGAGGACAGTGAACCCATGGATACCAGCACAGAGCCGGCTATAGAAGATCAGGCAGATGTGGATGCTCGCCTAATGGCGGAGCAAGAGGCCAAGCGCAAGCGTGATTTAGAGAAACGCTCTCAGGTCATACAACGCAGTCTGCCACGTCCCACAGAGGTGAACACTAAGATTCTCCGACCACAGTCGGAGAAACAGAATCTAACCGAACAGCAGCAGGCAGAGGAATTGATCAAACATGAAATGATCACCATGCAGTGTAAGTTCATCACTTTCTCCATACTCTCTCTCAGTTCTAACTCCCTTTCCCTTTTTAGTGTACGACTCTGTCAAGGATCCAGTGCCCGGACAATCTCAACACAAACTCGAACAACTTCAAACCTACTTCAAGGCCAATCCCTATGAAGACTTTAACCCACAAGAGCTGGCCAAGGCCAAACAAATGCTTTCCGATGAAATGGAAGTGGTTAAAGATCGCATGTCTCATGGCGAATTGGCCCTTGATGTGTATGCCCAGGTGTGGCAAGAGTGTTTGGGTCAAGTTTTGTATTTGCCCTCGCAGCATCGCTATACCCGTGCCAATTTGGCCAGTAAAAAAGATCGCCTGGAATCAGCTGAGAAGCGTCTAGAGCAAAATCGTCGCCACATGGCCAAGGAAGCCAAACGTTGTGGCAAAATAGAGAAAAAACTAAAAATTCTCACCGGTGGCTATCAGGCACGAGCTCAGGTTCTTATCAAACAACTGCAGGATACATATGCACAAATTGAACAGAATTCGGTATCGCTGAGCACATTCCGTTTCCTGGGCGAGCAGGAGGCAATTGCAGTGCCACGACGTCTGGAATCACTGCAGGAGGATGTACGTCGTCAAATGGATCGTGAGAAGGAGCTGCAGCAGAAATATGCCAGCCTGGTGGAGGAACGCGAAATGCTTTGCAATCAAATTGAGCTTATAACTGGAACGAGACCCACAGCTGAACAGCTACTGGGAGCTGAGCAAACTGAGGCGGAAAGTCAAGCTTAAACAAAGGAAGGAGGGAGAAAGACAAAGCTTTGGGAATCGGTTTTGAAAAAGAAACAAGTTTAGAAAGCTGCTGAAAATCAACTGAAAGCCTCGTTCCTTTTCCTGGAATTTTTTTTTTTAAATAAATTTCCCAATATTTAGAGAGAAACCTTGGGATTATATCAATATTATTTCGCTACGAAATGGCAGGGGGTGAATTATAGAATTTTAAGTTATGATTAGGAGGCATTTTCAAACTGAATTTGCATGAATTAAGCGTTATGTTTCATTTTCGATTTGTTCGATGTGCATCCAATTTAATTTCTTATTCAGTGTTTGCTTACGGTGATTTTATTTGCTTACACTTAGTTGAGTAACTATTTGTAATAAATTTGAAAATATGCCAAGTGGGCCAGTGCTGTCAGATGTCGAGAAAGTCCAAATTCTGGCCAAAACGCTTCAGTGAGAATTGCTCGTTTCGTGAAATTGTCTGCAAATTGGTCGCTCCGACAAAGTGTATAGAAAAAAACACCGAGGACGTAAGCCGAAAATAAGTTGCTGCAAGTAATTCATTAACCCTCGTATATGAACATAGGGCCTGCATCCAGACCCCATAAATTTACATGCATTTGTATGGAAATTAGAGTTGCATGCTGTCGAATTTTTAGCTCAAGTAGGTAAATGTTTTTGATTTGTTACCTTTTTTTCGCGTTTTGGCATAGAATCAGCTCCCTGTTTCGGAAATGGTTAGTGGAAAACTGTTTTGTTCTCAAATAACTGCTCCAAACCGGCTGGGTAATAAATGTTTTTTGATGTGCGATTTGGTCGAATCGCTAACGTTGAGAAAAAACTCGGTACAGACGAAGTGGTTTGTCAGCTTCTGGTTTTTTTTGTTTTTCATTTATTATGAGCCAAAACAAAGTTGTTCGAACAAAGAAATGGAATGCTTATGAGTTTTATGGTGAAACATGATACGAAATTTCTTTATGTATTTTAGGGAAGTCATGAAAAGCATGTATAATGGACTTTAAAGTATTGTTGACAGATCGGAAGAGTGCATTTGAAGCAGTAAAAACGAGTTTTACGACGCAGCCTATCCTGTTTCTGAACATATTCTACAGGATTTCCGGGTGGTGAGTGTATCAGGTTAAGGAACCACAACACTGCTGGCAAGATTTATTGAACTGCCGAATAACGATTCAAAAGCCAAACGAGTCGTAAGCTGTGCGAGAATGTGTGAATTATTCATGCGATTTTCGATATTTGCGAGGACCAATGTTTTGGAAAGCGTATTCAAAAATGTGAGTCACCCGTCTTTTCGGTTGATTCCTTCGTTTTTTCGATCGAATGGTGCCAACAAATGCGACGCCAATTGTTGAGAGCCATATGTAGTGTAAAAGAGGTAAAGAACTACATAGAATCATCAGAACACACTATATTCCATATGTTTCCATACAAAATGAATAGGGGTCTGGCCGGGCCCTTCCTTCCTATCCTTCTTTTTCGTCTAGTTCCAAGTAATTTTTTCAACTTTTGAATACTTAGATGGAAAGCCAATAAAATTTTAGGAGGGTACCTGGAAGCAAGTTTAGAAGTATGTTAAATTAACCCTCAAAGTCAAAAAATGTCTGGCCAGGCCAGGTTGCGTGTACGAGGGTTAGCCCTCGTTAACCGTTAATGCGTTGGCGGTTGAATGTGGCCTAAAAGTGTCTCGCTGGACCGTTGCGCTGTCTTTAAAGAAATCTGAAAACATAGAGCGACAAAAACTGAAGGTGGCAGCATGGTTATTGGATAGCCATAAAGAAGCCAAGATGAAATTCGCCAGAGACAACATGGGAACTGACTAGACAAAGTAAAAAGTTTTTATAGATCAATGCAAATATTAATTTATAGATCATTTTCTCGGATGAGAAAAAGGTCCTGATAACCCATCATTCGCACTATTCAATGGATTTGAGGAAGAAAAGCACAGGGCGTCCTACTTTTCTAAAAGAAATTTCGCAGGGCGATTTTTGATGGTTTTGGGCTGCGTTCTGTGAGTGTGGATGCTTGGAGCTGGCATTTCCAAGCACTCATATGAACTCCACAGAGTATTTTGACATTTTGCTATTGAATTTATTGCCTTTTCTTCGCAGTAGAAGGCTTTAAAAGTTCATTTCCCAACAGAACAACGCATCAATGCACGCAACACAAGGCGATAATGTTCGGTTTTTGGAGTGGCCCGCGTGCTCCCGGACATGAATCCGGTGGATAACCTGTGGGCGTTGCTGGTCGAAACCCTAAGTACAATAGTACTAAGAAGCTCAAATTGTCAACAATTAAGGCATGGGAAGAACTGTCCCTTGACATCCTATTCGGCGGGATCTATGAGTTAATTAAGTCGTCGTGCTTTTCAATAATAGTGTGTAAAGCTTAAGCTGAACCAAGGTTCGAACCAAAAACATTTCCCAACAAACTCGAACTTTAACTTCACTGAAAAAGATAGTTTTTGATGACTGGATAGTTAACTATCCTTTTTTGGGATCCATTGGACATTTTTGGAGATCATAGATATATCAGAAACAAAATATTTCATTGATCTTGATTCTTCACTCAGAGGATTATATTCGAATATCCATTCTACGGGGATCCTTTTATTATTTTTCTAGTGTATTTTCGTTCGAACCCGAATCTGTTGAATAAATTTATTGGGATTGCAGCCCAGCTTATTTTCGTACCTCTATTTTCTCTGTATTAAAGAAATTTCACTGAATCTGAAGCTAAAAAAAAGAACTTATAATTTACAGAACAAAACAGAAATGCGAAACATCGTTGCATTTCGACGACGTTAATACTAATTATACCTAAAAAGCGGATCCGTTATGATAAAGAGATTCTATAACCCAAAAGAACTTACTTAGCGCTTATGTTATTCTTCTAACTAATCCTTAGTGATGCCGGATTTATGTTACCATTAATTAACTGACGAAAATAAAACTTTCGGACGAAACAGTATAAGATGTTCCGTCGATCCCACACTTTCTGTAAATCGTCTTCTTTCCTCTTAATACCTTTTATCAGTCTCAAAGTCATTCCTTGGAAGCTTAAGATTGTGTTTTAAAAGTTATGTTTAATGAGATGAAGTAATCTTCCGAATTTGAATAGATAGCATCACCTAGGATGATTATCAATGAGAGTACCATGGATAAGCACCGTTTTTTCATTGCTTATGGTATCCCTAATTACCAAGAGCTTCCTCAGCTTCGGTAGAGATTTCGTTTTGTAGCAGTATATTTTATTTTCGGAAATTCCGAAAACCTCCAAACAGCTTGAACCGCATCTTGGCTGTTTTAAAAAACATGTTGTAAACCAAAAAGATGGGGTGAATCAGAACCAGTCCCAATTTCTTAGCTGTTGGCATCCCTGAGACCTGTAAAATGGAGGTTTTCCTTGCTAAGAATTCTAACTGCATCAAGTTTTAAATCTCATCATTTCATTTCATTTTACAATTTGACTTTCAGGTTTATTTTAAGTAGTAAATTTCATGGGACTATAAGATCTTTAAATCTTGACAATTGGATATAGTCTTATATTCTAGTTAAGAGAGTACAGAATGGCTCGTTTCATTTTCAGTTTGTACTAAAATTTTTTTCTTTCTTCACAAATCCACCTAAAATAGGTTTAACAAAAAAAAAAAAATATGAATACAATTATTTCTTTCCCCAAATACAAATTTTCCTCTCACCTTTTCCCCTTAAAGTAGTAGGAAAGCCAAAACACATTTCGTTTCTAGTGTCCATACTTCTGGTACACCCATTCTTTATTATCCAACGGACACACCAGGCGCGTCTTTAGCCAACGTGCTATGCAATGATAGTGAAACGCATGGTTACATTCACCCCAGGCCACAGTGCAGTCCTCTTTACTGGCATTCGGATCGGCCTGGCATTCGATGCATAGATTCATTATATGATTGCGGCAAATGGCACAATTATCCACAGCCACGTCCCACGACCAGAGCGCATGAGCCACCCATTTCTTGACCACAAAGCGTTCTTCTCTTTGCTGAAGACCACTGGTAGAGGCCTCATCGTCCTTGAACTCTTCCAGATCATGAAAATCTTCGGTTTCCTCTAATTCCATCGCCTCGTCGGTCATGATGGGAATAATTTGGTAAGTTTTTTTTTTAGAATATTCGAAAAGTTGTGTGTGTTAAGCTTCGAAGTGGAATTTGAAATGAAAGGCACAAAATTTTGTTTTTTGGTTTTATATGGTCGGTAGCCTATGAAGGAATGTTCCAGGGTTGCTGCTTACTATATAGAAAAAAACATCATATCAAATAAAGTTTGCCTACTTTGAAGGGCATTAATCAAGATGGTGGTTTCTTTGAAATTCGGTAAGAGAAGAGAAATCCCCATTGTATGGTATTTTATTTATCCGTTTCCTTTATTTAAGCCTATACAGCAATAACATCACAAGGGTTTGGGATGGTCAAAGTCTTTTGGAAAGTTTCTCCTCAAACCAAGGCGTCAAACAGGGGTGCTTGCTCAGCCCTTTATTATTTGCCCTCTATATCGACGATATTGCTGACAAACTGGCTGGAGGGGTAAATCTAGGCTCCCATCGGTTCAAGGTGCTGATGTATGCGGATGACATTGTCATGATGGCGGAGACCCTAGAACAACTGCAGGAAATTATAGACACTACATACACATACTGTAACACCTGAAATCTTGCTATTAAAAGCGAAAAATCGAAAGTACTTGTTGTCCGGAATGGAAGAAGAGAATTTGCGCGAATCGAGAATTGGAGCCTATCAGGTACTCAGTTTTAAGTAGTCAAATATTTTAAATACCTAGGCGTCACTCTGACGAGCAATACGACTTTTAAAAAGCACGCAGAGCTCAAGAGGAAGGATACTCAAGTGGCAATGAGTAGTACGTGGAATGGACTGCTGAAACGGAAACAAGTAAACATGAGCACGAAATATAAGTTGTACCAGGCGACAGCGAGGGCGATCACTTGCTACGCCGCTCAAGTATGGAGTTCCGATAGCTATGAAGATGTCGAACGGAGCCAACGGTATTTTAAAACAAGAGTCTTCCACCTTCCGCAGAATACGCCCAATTAGGTATTCCATTTGGAAACTGGTCTGACGGCATTATTCACCTACACATTGGACATCCACTTTAAATATGTTCTGAAAACCTTGAACATGCCGGACCGACAATATCCAAAAATAGTCACAAAATACCTGCTGAAGTCAAAAGCACAGTTCTTTATCCAATGGCTCAAAATGGAAAGCGACTATTAGTTTGGAGCAGAGTAGATTGATTCTTAACATAGACATCAAGACAAGGAGAATGTGGGAGGATCAAGCAAGGGAGAGCTCTGGAAGACAAGTTTACAAACTTTTAACATACAACTTAAATGGCCGACTGTGGCGGAGCGGTTAGTGTGCTGGACTGCTGGGCGGATGGTCGTGGGTTCGATCCCGCCTCTGAACATCTAATAATAAAAGTTTTTTTCTTTCTTTAGAAAAATAACTTTTACACATACGGTCACCTTCACCAGCTATTGGCGCCAGCTGTGAAGATAAATTTCAAACTTTGCCGTTTGTTTGCCGCCACACACCAAGAGAGTGAGAGAAGCTTGTCTTGGCCCCGTTTGAGGAGCTGTATAGCCAATTTTACATTTACATTTACTTAAATGAAAACAATTACTTTCAGGACGATTTCGGCTCCTACAGTAGTAGTATATATTTATTTAACGGCTTGGCTTTGTTTAGCCGTCAGCCTAAAAATGTTTACAAAGTGTACAAAGGAGACTTATGTTCTAGTTTTACATTAATACATATAACGAACTTGGATTAAGAACTTCAAAACATTTATAAATTAGTTTACATTTAATATTCAACATCTTTACTGTTTACATTATGCATCCCTAGCTTAGCCAGATGCTTCACTCTCTTCAGGTTACTCCACCCACCTTCCCCGCTCGTCACGGGAATAGTGGATCTTCCACCTTCCGATTGTGATTAAGCATACTAGACTATTTTTTAGAACTGGCAGCATTATCGATCCCTGTATCTTGTTGCTTGTGACAGAAAAGCGCCCCGGCGTATTCCAGCTCGATCCATTTAGAATGGTAGACAATTCCTCCTTTGACAGCACCGGTTTTCCCCAGGCGTTTACTCGTATTTCGCTTAAAATTGACATATTGCGCAAAAATGGAAGATATCCTCACGCACCTGCAGGTTGCATAACGTGCAGTTCTCGTTTGCAAAATGAGGCTGGTACCCAAGCTTAAGCGACTCAGTTCAGTGAATATGCTAAAGCAGTCGTTGAAATAGTTATTTTCAGAGAGATTATATTGCAGTGTCTTGTAGGTTTCGCGCGTAATACTCTGCTGTGCTTGCTGCATGTAGGTCACTCTCTTATTTTCATTTATTGTTCGCAATAAAAGTTCCTGTGAAGCCAACCATGATTCCCTGTTGTTTAAATTCAGCACAACTTCGTGTTTATCAGCTAAGCCAGTGTTCGAAGCATTGCCTTCGTGATGCCAGTAACGACGCTGTCACGGTATATCGCGCCCTATTTCAGCTAGGTTGAGACATCTAAAATGAGACTGCAGCGTGTACTCGAACATAGATCCCAGCCCAGTTTCCAAAAAATTGCGTAATTTGGGGTATTATCGGTAGTCGAAATTTTTTTAACAAAGTAGCGTAGTAGTTTTTCCACCTGTTCGTATTCCAGTAACCCCAGACCTGCGATGCATAGCACATTATGGCTCTAGCTGTTGCTTGGAACAGTTTGTACTTAGTACTGGGGCACACATTTTCTCGGCTTAGTAGGGCGTTCCACGTACTGTTAAGGGCGATCTTCGACTCACGTAATTTATACTCAATATGCTTGCTAAAAGACATGTTTGGTGTTAAGGTTACTCCCAAGTACTTGTACTCCTTGACCGTTTCTAGTTGTACTCCGTTTAGTGTCCAATGTTCACACCCAGCACGTCGACCACTGCCTTCCCGAATGCACATTACTTTTGATTTGCTCGTATTTATTCTTAAATTCCAGGTCTGACAGTATAATGCAAATTTTCAGAGCAAGAGTAGAGATGCTCAACCTAAATTAAGGCTTACAGCTGGAAAATTATACTAATGAATGCTCACTGTGAAACTAGAGGGAACGCAAGGATATAGTGCATTTTTTGGGGAAATGTCCCATTTTACAAGAGAGAATGTGGAGGAATGCATCAATTTGTTGAACAGAAGCAACTGGACAAGTCTAGCAGCATGTCAGTCACGCTTAAAAGTACAGGCAACAAATAAGTTCGCAATCAATGTAAATATAGTCCAGCAAATGTCTTGTTTATAATATTGCTGATCGCCGACGATTTGGTAGAGATACATACCAATGAAACAGCTGTACGGTCAATTAGCCTTATTTGTGGTGTGTTGTGTTCCTGCTTTATTAAGTTACTAGCAAATAACCCGACGCGCTTCGCTGCGCCTTCAACAGTATGCTCTTTGCAGATGGGTTTTCCCCTCCAACTTCCACCCCCTTCCGCCCACATCCCTCCCACTTCCCGCCCACATCCCCCCACATCCCATCCACATCCCCCCACTTCATGCAGAATTTTCCGGGAATTTTTCGACCGTTGGATCAAATTTTCCAACATCGGAAAATCACATTTCAAACTATTTCGTATTCTATCCTTACAAACCGAGTTTCAAGTCAATCGGATGAAAAATAGTTGTTTTTATGCAGAATTTTCCGGGAATTTTCCGACCGTCAGGTCAAATTTTCCAACTTCGGAAAATCACATTTCAAACTATTTCGTATTCTATCCTTACAAACCGAGTTTCAAGCCAATCGGATGAAAAATAGCTATTTTGATGTAGCAATTTTGGCATTTTTCTCCGACATGGCAAAATCATTTCAAATTATTACGAATTCTGTCTTTGAAAATGTTTCACGCCAACGGGTGAAAAATAGTTTTTTCATGCAGAATTTTCCGACCGTTGGGTCAAATTTTCCAACATGGAAAAATCACATTTCAAACTATTTCGTATTCTGTCCTTACAAACCGAGTTTCAAGCCAATCGGATGAAAAATAGTTGTTTTCATGCAGAATTTTCCGGGAATTTTCCGTTCGTCAGGTCAAATTTTCCAACTTCGGAAAATCACATTTCAAACTATTTCGTATTCTATCCTTGCAAACCGAGTTTCAAGTTAATGGGAAGAAAAATAATTTTTTTTCATGCAGAATTTTCCGGCCATTTTCCTCGTGGGCGGATTTTCCATAATCGGGGAAAACACGTGTCCAATTATTTCGCGTACTATGCTTACAAACCAAGTTTCAAGTCAATCGGATGAAAAATAACATTTTTCCCATGCAAACTTTTCCGACTTTTCCGGGTGGAATTTTCCAAAACCCCGTCTTAGTACGCACTTTCACCACTAACAGAAACTCCTGTCCAAAGTTCAGCTTTCTATCTCTTACCGTTTAGGCTGTGCGATGATTGCCAATCAGTCAGTGAATCAGTCAGTCAGTCAGAACACTCTCTTTTATATTTATAGAGATGAGCAAGCATACCGAGACCTAGAGCTAGCTTAATATTGATGGTTGGAAAACTCGAATTTTATAATGTTTACATTGTCACCCAAGAAAAAGAAAAATTGTAAGAAAAACAAAAATAGAGAAAGAATCTGCATTGGGCTCACGGCAAAAAAGCCATGCCTGCAATATGTTTTTGTTTTTTTTTTATACTTTTATACTTATAGTACTACTACTACTACATTACTTTTATTTGCTTTGTCAATTTTAGAGTTCGTCTAGTTGAACAAATTTCCCGATGTGTTTGTCGGCTATTTGTACATGTGTTTGTTGAAACAGTCGGTTTTTCGAAACGTTCTGAGAGTTTCGGTACGTAGGTAAGAAATCAATTTGATTTGGGTTGCTTATCCTCTTTTGGTTGTGTAGTCTTTCTTCCCTCTATTAATGTTAATTTGGTAAAGACAGAATTGCGAAATCGTAAACAAATTAAACAAGTATGATTAAAAATGCAACTTTTCTTAGTTTTCTTTACTCTTTTTGTTGATCTGTCCCCATTGTGTGTGAAAATAGTTTGCTTCTTTGCCCACTCATTTTAACACCCTTTCTGTTAATATTTATCGGATTTATTTTATTTTCAGCATAAATACATTTATGAATTGATTTGGTGCTAAAATACTAACAGTTTTCTCTTCTCATGTTTTTTGTTTGTTTGTTTGTTGTATATTCTCTGTATTGTTCTCTTTTACCACTTTCAAGTTGCAAATATATTGTTTTGTGTGTAGGTGTGTTTGTGTGTGTGTATAAATAAATATTTCATTTATTTTCGCTTTGTATACATCGATTAGGTAGTTTGTTCATTTTCCATTTGTTGTGGTAAAAATTTAGAATTCTTTTCGTTTTAACCAGGCAGCACTTGCGGCGTGTGTTGTGACAAAGAGTAATAATACGGTGAGAATAAGACAATACACACAGATAGATAATACATATACTATATAGATATATATAGATACAATCATAATTCATATGTCTATGGGGTACTACACAATAAGATAAGACGTTTTAAGAAGAAGAAGAAGGAAAGTGTAGAGGGGGGTAAAGCGGAAGATTGTTGATAAGATTGAGGGATTGTCCATGGGGTTTAATCTACAGATATTGTAACTGCAACTAATCATCCTCATCGTTGATGGCTGCACTGCTGCGAGAGATCTTCATGTAGGCAGCACAGATGCATTCGCAAACGAAGCGGTATTGACTCTGGAAGATTGAAAAGAGTGGAGAAATGAAATATAATGAATGAATGAGAAAGGAGGAGACACTTAAACGGCGATTCAAACATACAACGAAGATAGATAGAGGGAAGGAGAAGTCTTTCCAAAAGAGTTCCTAGCAAAATGGAAGACTTATATAGATAGATAGACGGAAGGAGAAGTCTTTCCAAAAGAGTTTCCAAAGAATTCCTAGCAAAATGGAAGACTTATAGCAAATTTTAAATGAATCTAACCGAAAATTGGTAAACGAAACGAGTTTACACTCATCTTCTCTAATCAGGGGTTCCCTAAGAAGAGAAAGCGAAAATGTGACTGTTTCTCTCTCTAACACTCAGTGAAGCATGACTTCGGCAAGCATTCGGTGTGTTCGCGCCCCAGGGGCCCAATGCCTTTCCTCCCTCGTCTACCTACCACATTCTGCACCATACAGGCACGCTGATCACGCATGGTGCGCACAATATCCAGCGGATAGACCGGTTCACGTGCCTCCATCAAAGCCAAAGCGGTATCCATTAGAATTAACACACCAGTGCGTCCAATGCCCGCTGAACAGTGCACTATTACAGGAGGATTGGCTGCACTGATGCATCTAAAAAGAGGAAAACACAAATTATCATCCCTTTTCTACATCAAATCAAGTCCAAACCCCACTTACTGATGCACACTAGTCGACACAGGCGTCTCATCCTCCGGTGTGGCTCCATTGCTGGCCGCACATTTCCGTTCACTCATCAGGCCACCATTCTCATCAGCATCGGCGTCCATTAGACGCACCTGCTTCAGACTCTCCTCGATCTCCTGCAAGAGAGTACGATTTCTGGCCGCCCGCACTCGTTCGGTAAACTCCAGAAAGAGATTGGGATCGGAGGGTACACAATGATCGGGCCAGGCCAGATATTGCATGTGATGTATGTGTCGCTGCTCGTGTTTATCCTTGAGCACAAACTCACGGAAGACAAAGCTGCCCGTCTCATCGGGTTTCTCGCTTAGACAACGCACCGAAAAGCCGTCGGCCAATTGCAGTTCTTCCCCGGTGACGGGCCAATACTGATGACACTTCTGACGTCCGGCCTCCATGACGGTGGTAAGCATGACCAGCAAATGGCTACTCTCCTGTTGCACCATGCGCCAGAAATCTGTGGTAGTGCTGGCCAGCGGCCCCTGAGTGGCTATATAACGATTGACTATGCCACCGGGTATCTCCATATTCACATAGTTGGCATTGATGTAGTCACCCGTCAGGGAATTGACCAGTGAAACGCGTGTGCAATCATCTGGAAAGGATTTAAATGTAACAAAGAAGCAGACGATCTATAAGGTATAACTACTCACAGGGTGATATGTCACGATAACGATTCTTGGCCGCATTGGAAGCTTTGCGTGCCTCCGTGATGGTCAAATCTGGATTTCGGCGATACATCAGCTCATATTGGGCCAACAGGGCACCCGAGGCCAGGCCATCGCTTAGAAGCAACAAACTTTGGGTGAATAAAGCATCTCCATCGAGTAGATTTGAGTGTGAGCCAATCTCATCGCTTTCGGGCACATATTGATATAGGGGTTCCTCCTCCAATAGCAAGGGTGCGCTACGCTGAGGACGCACGGTGAGCAGAAGCTCACCATTTGACTGATGACGGCAATCACGTATCATGGCAACCACTTGCTCATGCCTCAAGCCATGCACATCTCGTCCATTAATCATAAGCACCTCATCACCCTCACAGACACGTGGCGTACAACGATCAGCTGGCGTATGGGGCACCACCTTGGACACTTGCACGGGCAGGCTTAGATCTACGCCTCCTTTGACATTGAAGCCATAGCGTCCCTGGTCATCGGCTTGCAAGCGTATGGTAATCAAATCACTGCCACTGTCTGGCTGCTGTTGACCCACTGCATCAGCTATGGTGGTGGGCAGCATTAGCAGAGGACTATGCTGACCAGAGCTATAGGCTGGTGGCATGGGCGAAGGTGAGGCTGATTCAAAGCGACGTGTACACTGCTCTATGAAGCCCACATCCCTGGAATAACACAAGATTAGAAAGGTTTTGGCTTAGTTTAAGTGTCTCTTTCCAACTCACAATTGTATGTCATATTCATCGCTTTGCTGCTCCCAGGCTTTGCGTGGCATCGTCTCGGTCTCCTTGGATGTCACCTTGTTGTCATGTGGTCGACTGGTTTTGGTTATGGTCAAAATGGTGGAGGGTTTGCCATTGTGTGAGTTTACACTCTCGGAGCCACTGCCTCCTCCGCCCCCGCTGTGTAACAGTGGAGTCCCGCCTGATGAACTGCCTCCTGCTCCCCCGCCGCCGCCGCTTCCCAGTAGCCTTTTACTGGGTGAACGCACAAACACTTTGTGTATGCGTCCACGTTGTTTGGACTCCTGCACTGCCTGTAGTTCAGTGCGTCCGGAATAATAGAATTTGCTACCCAAACTAATGTTAAGGAAACGGGACAAGCGATGCGGCCTCTTTAAACGGAAGAAACTGTGATGTTCCACACAGGATTTCCATAAAGATTTGGCGTGCTTATGACTAAGCATGCCAAATCCCAGCAAGGTATCATAATTCTCGCTGGGCTCACGACGCAATTGTATAAAGAAATCTTTGCGCTTAAATGACACCTTCACCATTTTACTCCACGAGAAGGTATTGATGCGCAACGCATGCTGGAAGACCAACAAACCCACCGCCGATACCCCCAATTGCAAATCCTTGCCATTCGAATCTGTGGCCTTGTGGAGATCAATGCCATACAGTTCCAAACGTTTGGCATGCTCTAGATAATTGTATTCCGCATCGGCGGGCAGTTGACCACGATGCAGTTTATGCAGTTCACTGACTTTACGCTCTGAATCGGGTGTTTGGTCGGATAGAAGTTGCAGATGGCTTAGATAGCCCGGCTGATGTTCGACGGCATTGAAGTCGCCCAATTCGGCTGGAATATCAAATGGGAGTATTAGTCAAATGGACATGTAGATTTATGTAATTCCAACTCACACTGCACCGTATAGCTGGCAAGCAGGCACTGGGTATTGCTGGAGCAGGGCAATTTGCCCAGCAAAATGTTGCGCTTGATTTGCAGATAGAATTGATAGCGTGTAAATTCCTCCTGCAAACGGCTGGGATCGCTTACATAAAACTGGAAATAATAGGATATGCAGAGTTATTCATCCCACTTGGTGCAAGTCTACTCACCTTAACCCTAAACTCTAATAATGGAACGGCATCGTTGTCAAGCGAAACGCTGCTACATTGCTTCTTGAATTGCTTCTGGGCATCAACCCATCTCTGTGGAAGGATTATATTGAAAGATGGGACATAGGTGTAGAGTGTTTACTTACCACAACATCACCGGGTTTCTGTGGAAATAATAGACCAAAGTAATCCCTTTCGGACAATTCGAGATATTGAAAGACCTGATCCAAAAGTTCAGAACCTTTCGCACGTTTCTGAAAAGGATTAAAACATAGATTTGTTGGTTTGTTTCAGTCAAATAGTGGAAAATAAAGTTAGAAAAATCATGTTAGCAATAGCATAACTGAAAACGATTATGGGGTATATTGCTTGATTCCAAACTGATTCAGATTTTACATAGACTTTCGTTAAAGCTTTGAAGGAAATAAGTGGGGTAAAAACCAGGAAGAATATATTATGTGAAAAGTGGTTTTCTAGTTTTTTTATGAAAAAAAAGTTTTTTTTGTCAAAAAGTCTTGCGGTATTTCCGCAAGCTTGTCTTTGCAAGCGCGTAGTTCTAGTTGTATTCGTCGCATCGGTTCACGCTAGAGCTTTTGAAAGCTCTTTTCACGCGCTAACACGTGTTTGATTTATTGTTGTTTGTTTTTTAGTCGTTCGTGAGTTATAGCGTCGCAAACTGGAGCAAAATAAAGAGAAAATACGGCATATTTTACAGTACTACTACGATAAAGGCAAAAATGCATCTCATGCTGCCAATAAAATTTGTGCAGTTTATGGACCCGATACAGTTTCCATTTCCACCGCACAACGATGGGTTCAACGTTTTCGTTCTGGTGCAGAGGTGATCGAAGATGCGCCACGGTCCGGAAGGCCTGTCGTCGAAAATTGCGATAAAATCGCTGAATTGATCGAAAGAGACCGGCATACTAGCAGCCGTAGCATCGGCCAAGAGCTGGACATGAGTCATCAAACCGTTATAAACCATTTGAAGAAGCTTGGATTCAAAAAGAAGCTCGATGTATGGGTGCCACACGACTTGACGCAAAAAAACATTTTTGCCCGTATGGATGCATGCGAATCGCTTCTGAATCGCAACAAAATCGACCCGTTTTTGAAGCGGATGGTGACTGGCGATGAAAAGTGGGTCACTTACGACAACGTGAAGCGCAAACGGTCGTGGTCGAAAAGCGGTGAAGCTGCCCAGACGGTGGCCAAGCCTGGATGGACGGCCAGGAAGGTTCTTCTGTGTGTTTGGTGGGATTGGCAGGGAATCATCCACTATGAGCTGCTCCCCTATGGCCAAACGCTCAATTCGGACCCGTACTGCCAACAACTGGACCGCTTAGAGCTCTGCAGTGAGGCCATCTTTGATCAACAGAGGCCGAATTGTCTTCCATCAGGACAACGCCAGGCCACACAATCTTTAGTGACGCGCTGGACTCGGATGGGAGGTTCTTTTTGCATCCACCGTATAGTCCGGATCTCGCACCAAGTGATTACCACCTATTTCTGTGCATGGCGAACGAGCTTGGTAGTCGGAAGTTGGCCACAAGAGAGTCCCGTGAAATTGGCTCTCCGAGTTTTTTGCCAATAGGGAAGCGAGCTTCTATAAGAGGGGCATTATGAAGTTGGCATCTCGTTGGGAACTCGTCATCGAACAAAACGGCGCATATTTGACTTAAATCGCATTGTTACAACCAATTTTATGAACAATTGAAAATTCAATAGAAATACCGCAAGACTTTTTGTATGTGAAGTTATCAAATCAAATCTTATAAATCCAACTTACTCAACACATTTCGCAACGGCAAAGCTCTCGTTCTTATTGTTCTATCGGACAACAAGTTTCACTGCAGAAAGGTGTTTGCTTTTGAGGTTTAGATTGCTTGTTAAATTAATAGCAGCAATATTTACATTTTAATTATCCATTTCGGTGAAATGGTTCCAAATATCGCTAAGCTTTCTAATCAAAGACATTATGAAAAACAAAAACAGATGTGACTGTCGCACATTTACGATAAACAAAAAACACCAGACGCGCAAATAGTATATAATAGTAATATAACACCAAGTCTTTAACAAAAAAAGGCAATTTTTGCAACGGAGAAGTTAATAATCGTTCCTTATGTATTTTGGATGCTGGAAATAAAATAAATTGTTCGTTTTCTCCCAGCACGTCGCATTAACGTGTGTTTAGCGGGGATTTCTTTACATTTGATGGTCCTGTGTACATTAAGTGTCCTATTTCAGCAAATTTGATTAAATGTGAGCTGCATGGAATAACGTTACAGAAAAACCAAGCACGAAGTTTTGATAAGGTACAAATTTTTGGATTTAAGGGCAGTATCACGGCTCGCCGCAAAAATCTCTCGTGAAAAAGTTGATATTCCGCAGACCTTTGGAGTCTGCTAAGCCACTGCTATTAACACGATAACACCATTTTTCTATCGATAAACGATTCAAAGTAAGCTTGCGCTGCTTTGGCGCTGTAAAAAAACAAATCGTAAATAAATCAAAATAATTTAATAAAATTTAAATAAAGATTTATCAATGATGGTTTACACGGTGAGTACAGAAGTACATAACGCCTGTAAGAGGTATAATTATGCATATTTTCTATGCTGATTTCTTATTAATTAATATCACTATTGAAGCGAACTTTTATTGCTGCAGCAATGTGGCAAATCTGGCCTGCCTTTGTGTAATTAGCAGGAGCAACAGAGGGAAAAGAGGAAGCGCAGATACTGGGTTAACCCATATCTGCGCGAGGGAAGTGAAAAGAACTATTTCAAAGATGTGAGTAGGAATGGCTAAGAAGTTTGAATGGATAATTTACGAAGAATTTGTTTAGTTTCAGAACATGTTTTCAAATCCTGATGTGTGTTCCGGAGAACTTCCATATGAGATACACATGTTTCGGAAAGCTTTTCAAATATTAAAAATATTGTGAAACTGGGTATTTGGCGTCTGGAGATATGCAACGTCATGTGTCCTCGTCATATCGGATCCAACAAGTCTAGGATGGGCGTCCTTATTGACAAAGTATGTGATGCCATTTGCGCGGAGCTGAAGGATGAGATAGCTCCATGGAGTAAGGATGGCATACTGCAAGACGCCAAGGAGTCGAAGTTTAAATTTCGAACTGCATTGGAGCAATTGATGGCAAACAAGTGGCCATAAGCAACCAATCAATAGCGGGAGCTTGTTTTACAACTATAAAGTATGAAATCACATTTCGTATAACTTTATTTACATTTTGTCATTAGGCGACGTTTCTGACGAGTCTTTTTGCTACGCTCATTTTTAATTTGTTGTTGTTGTCTTGCCCGCACAAACTAGAATCAAAAACCTATTTTCGTTTCGTCGCCACAAAAAAGGCGTTAACAGCACTTACAGCTACGTTATATGTTTAACATAACGTAGTGGCAAACATGTGTTATCCCGAAAGTGGAACCGATTATGAAATGGCCACACGAACAAATTACGCAGTTTTTATATGGAGATTTTCATTTCGCGGCCCATTTCGCGAGCCGTGGATGCAACCATTAAAAGTGAAAAATGTGTTTTTATACCCTTGCAGAAGTATATTAAAATTGTTGAGATGTTTGTAACACATTGAAGGACGCATCTCCGACCACATAAAGTATATATATTCTTGATCAGCATGACGAGCTGAGTTAATATAACCATGTCCGTCTGTCCCGTCTGTTTCTATATCACCTCCGTCAGTTTTAAAAGCTATCCTTACTGCACCCCAAAAAAAACCCCCCGGATCGGATGACTATAGCGGATGGCTGCCATGTGAAACGATCGATTCAAAAACTAGTTTTAGTGAGCAAATCTTTACAATTTTAATGCAAACGTCATTATTAAACCTCGTAATTTTAAGTTTTCTATGCAGTTTTCATATTTCACCTAGTTTGATAGAAATACGACAACAATACCGTTTAAATGCGATAGAAAAGATAGGTCTAAAAAAATATTTTAATATCTTAGAGCTTTTATAGTTTTGTCATTGTTTATTTATTTGTTTGTTTATTTGTGTTTGTTGGTTAAAAGAATTTTTACAAAAATTTGTTATAATGCTACGTGCAACCAAGAACAAAGACGTCGGGAGACGTAGAAATCGTAGTCAGACTTACTACTTAGAAAACTCTAGTGGTGTACGCGAACGCAATTCCCAACGACTAACTTCTGCTCGCGGGTCTAATAAATTTCTAGTCGTCGAAGAAATGTGTCGTTTAGAGAGCAGGAACAGGATCGGAATACCGTGAATCATGCTGATAGGAGATCAAATGCGGACTACAGAGATGGGGAGCGCCTACGAAATGGTAAACACCACGCTAAACGCCGAAGTATTCCCGAAATAAGAGATGAGAAACAGGAAAAATACCTCCAGGCATGCTGAGCGAAGACTGAATTCGCAATATAGGAATGTGGAGCGCCGACGAGATGCTGAACATCGCGCTATACGTCGGAGTATTCCCAAAATTAAAAGCAAACAAACTTCCAGCGATCACCTAACTGCAAGGGGTATTTTAAATTCAGTGGAGCCGAAGTTAGCTTTCCTCTATTTTTTTTATATAAAGTGATTTTTCCAAGTTTGAAATATTTTCTGAAGATACATATTTACATTCAAACTACAATTCCGATGTGAAAACGATGTTCTACGCGAAAATGGGCAATGAGAATTAGCTTTCCGATTCATATCTTAATTGGGGGACCAATGTTCTACGGAATAATGGCAACGAAATTAGCTTTCATCATATATTGATTAAATCATTTTAAAAAATTAAATCTATGAAAAAAAATTTTGAAATCGATTTTTGAGATCACTATTCCAAACTAGAGTAACGAGAAAGCAAAGCTAACTATTTCTGTGGAAGATTTCGAAGCGATTTCGACCAAACTTCGCAGATCAGCTTAAAAACATATAATGTTACCAAGGACCATGTTTAAGAGCGTTAATATTGAGAACAAAACAGTTTTTCTCACTAAAACCCATATTCCGACCGATCATTTCTATGGCAGCTAAAAGAAGTTGTCATCCGATCCGGGCTGTTCCGACATATTAGCAGCGTGCAGACAAAAGATGACTCTATGCAAAATATCAGCTCTATAGCTTAAAAACTGAGGAACTAGTTCGCGTTCCACTTTTTCTTATAATAACTCCCTCTGTGATATGGAAGTTAATATCGCAAGGTTGTTAAAAATCTGGTACCACATTTGGAGGGTTCATTCATTATTTCTGTGTTTATGCCGGCTAGAAAATTGTTATGTCCTGTTTTTCCCCGATCTTGGCAGAGTTTCCTCGGTCTGATCCTGGCAGGCTTCTAATGTGTCTTTTGGCCATAGAGCAACAGGTTGCTATTATAAAGCCATTTCCCGGGAGTTGTTGGATAGTAGGGAGCTCAGTTACCAGGACATGATTAGTTTTTGCTGTAGGTGGGGGTCATGATGTATGAGTTTGTAGCTACTTGCAGTAAATTGTGCCAGCTGGACGTTTCCCATTAGATGTCATATATTTACGGGGGACCATATTGGCCTTTATATACTTTTATCTCCTTCCCCTTCTGCAATGCTTTTTAGAACCTTAGTTTGACATCTGACTTTTATGATCACTCCCACTGACTGCCTGGTGACAGTAATTAAAAGGGACGCCTAGGATTTTGGGATAGCTGATGGTTTACTTAAGATTCGGTGGCCAATGATGAATGATGGCCATGAATGTCGAGGTTCACTTTGATTTTCAAAGAAACTTGCGGCAGTTGTTCAGCAGAACCAATAGCTTTTATGGCGGCTCGACTTTCAAAGAAAATGCTTATCTTTCTTTATGTTCCATTGAAGTATTGCCTGGAAGACACTACAGTGGTTTGTTAGTCTTTCGGAATGACTAATGCCCACTTCTTTGAAGCATACACCGCCATCTACTCGGCTCGAGTTAACAGTATAGATATTTATTGATTTGAGTGGCCTTCGCTGACCTTAAAATATGACGTGAAGGGATGACGTAGAGAGATCTTATTCTGGTGTTCAGTAGTAAGTGTCTGTAGACAAGAGGCTTTTCATCCGATTGATTGCGGCATTGATACGAGTCTTTCATGCTCTGAGCAGATGTGTTCTATATGGTCTTCAAGGCTGAAGAAATGGGTGGATTGATTTGGAAATTGAAAAATTGGAAAAAAATAACCCTGGACTAAATTTTTCGAGGTGTTTTTTTGTCCTCTCTTTTATTTCAATAAACAAATTTCCCGCCCTTTTGCTATCATTATAAATATTTTCTACATTTATTTCACATTCCATCATTAAGATCTTAATCGGTTGATCTTTATCGCACAATTTCATATGTTTCTTTTCATGGTTTCTTCCTCCATATTTTTTTTCTGCACACACCACAATTATAATGACTAAACGCAGATTTCATCTCGATCATTCAACGCAACGACGACAATTTGACTAGGCAGATTTCACATTTTCATTTTTTTTTTGGGAAAAAGAAAACAATGCGAATGAAGTGCGTGTCTAACTGAGGCAGAGTGAATGAAAGTGAGTTTCAAGTGCATCATCAAGTGCAAACAACAACAATCTGAAGAAACAATGAATGTGATTAAACCTCGACAAAACAGACAAAAACTTTCTATTTTGTTTTGATTACATTTCGCATAAAGAAATTAAAATGTGCATAACAAATTTCAAATTGTTATTATTATTTATGAATATGCATGACATTTGGGAGTGGAGGGGGCGGATGGTTGGTTAAAGGTAATTCACCTCGAGCCGAAAGGTGTGCGTGATGTCATCTAGGAACAGGACGGTGACGCATTGCTGCCGTTGTTGGTTTTTCTTGTCGCGCGCCAGTTCTGTGGAGCCTCCACGAAGTCGATAGTTTCTGCTTAGATTGCTCAAACGAAAGCGCTCAAACATGTCCGTACTCCATTTTAGGTCCTCTCGGGTGGCTTTAACAAAAACGTTGTGTGGGTTGTTGTTGGCTCGGCAAAACTTGTTAATTCGATAAATTGGCAAGACGATTTGGATGGAACGCTTCGGTTGGACGACGGCTTTCTCATGGGCTGGAAAAGAGACAGAAATCGGAATGTGTGTAAGCATAATTATTGTATTCATATTTTCACGTCGCCAGACAACGACAAGTGCAATGAGTGAGTAATACTTTTGTGGTCTTTGCTTTGTTTCCTCTTTTCTTACAGGCCAACAATAAACGTTATTGTTATTGTAGTCGAAAACCTATTGATAAAGCCCGCATAGTAGACCGAAGCTCAAGCGAAACAAATTGTCTTTGCCGAATGATTGATGTGTCGTGTAATTGGCTTAAATGCTTTTGAATGAAATGCATACATACATACATATGTTTATGCACTCTTCATTTTAACCTTCTTCTGTTGACCGCTTCAAGCATTTAAAGTGGGTTAAATCAATTTTTCTTTTGCCTTGAGGGGCTTTTGTCTTTCTTCTTTTTGTTGTGCTGTTTTCGTTTTAGCGCAGAAAGAGAATTAAGTGCTTAAAATCCAATCATTTCTTAAGCGCTATTACTAGAGAATTTTGTTTTGTTTTTTAGTTTCTTTAAAAAATAGCTTAAGTTTGTAAGTCATTAGCTTAAAACTTAAGCAGGGCCTTTTAAATTTTAAACGAAGTTTAGAATGCATAGCGAATGGAAGTTGCTTTGGTATTAATACTGGTTCGGTTCAGTGAATATCACAAGTTTTAAAACACAGGTTAGGTTTAGCGTTTTACGACTTTTTTAAAGGGCTTGTATCCTTAGAAGAATTTCTGTCGAAGAACTTAATATTACCACTGTTTCTTTATACAGATTATCGTAAAAGAAATTAAAGAAAATACTTAATATAGACGGAGATCGCTGAGAGAACGCGAGAAGTATACAGCACAGCCTTGACTATATAAATCTAATAACGTTGTCATCAAATCGGCATCAATCAGTTGCCTACTCTGTAACACCGGAGATAAAGAGAATTTTAACCCTGCTTGTCATCGTGGGCCTTAGATGAAACTTTTTTGAAATATGATTGTTTTATACACTTTAATTTGGTAAATAAAACCCAAAGCAAACTTTCCACAAACGCTCCTGGCTGTTGTTCCGGTTTTCACTTTCGCCCAGATTTATCCGATTCAAATGTGGTACAGTAGCTATTGTAAAGAATTGACAGAGTAAATCGGTTTCAATCGATGAATTTATTATTAGAAAAGGCAGCCTGTACAGTGTACACTAGAGACCAGCTTAAGTCAAATTGCCATTTGATTCATGTTTTAAAAAAGGTTCAAGTAAATCAAGTCAGAAATTGTTTTCGT